>PVHT021183553.1:146331-164363 GCA_004024745.2 Catagonus wagneri
TACCCATCCATCCATCCACCATCCACCCATCCATCCACCCATCCATCCATCCACCCATCTACCCACCCATCCACCCATCCATCTCCCATTCACCTTTCCCTCCTCCCTCCTCCCTTCCTTTCACCATCCACTACTCACCCACCTCCATCCACTCTTCCCTCCATCATCCAGAGCCATCCATCCATTCATCCACCCACCATCCATCCATCCCTCCATCCACCCTTTCATCCTTCTTTCCTCCCTCTCCCTCCTTTCCTTCCTTTTCCTTCCTTCCCTCCCTCCCTTCTTTCTTCCCACCCATCTGTCTTTCCAACGTGTACTGAGCATCTGTCATGTGTCAGGAATGCATCTCGTTGTTAAAGCCCAGAGATGAATCAGGGAAGTCTGGCAGGGAGGACAAACATGTTTGTCAACAACTAGAGCACGGGGTCAACAGTGACAACTTTTTAGAGAAAGCGCAGCTTAGATTCTGAATCCAGAAGGGAAGAGGCAAAGTACCTTGGACGTGGCTGGGCTCCCCGCAAAAAGGAGGGAGGGTGGGAAACAGGGAGGAGAAGGACGAGCAGAGATGTGAACCCTCCTCGCCTCGTCAGGTACAGCACCTGCACACACCTGAGACGTGGCAGGGGGAGACCAGAGGGCAGAAGGGGCACCAGGAGGCCAGGAACTGCCCTCCGAAGCCCGGGGCGTGGGCATGGTCCGCAGCGCAGAGCAGGCCTCCAGGCATCGTCCAGCCCCACTGCCCCTTCAGCAGGCAAAGTGGAGGCATCTTGGCTTCCAGGGGACCCTGGCCTCACCCACTTCACTGCCAGGGGCTCTCCCTGCTGGTCTGCTCTTGCTGCCACCTGCTGCTTCTCTCCACGCACTCACTGTGCCTCAAACAAAGACCCCCCACTCCTGGGCTCCCCGGTTCGTTGGGGTATGGGCACGTGCCCGCCGGACAGGAACTTCAGCGGACCCAGTGGTGGAGAAGCTGGCAGCTGCCACCCTGGGGTCTCGCCCTTTCTGCACTGGCCAGCCCGTCCCCCTTAGACACTTGTTCAGCACTGTCCTCCAGCTGGAGCCTCTGTCCCCTCGCCAAGCCCGGACACGGCCTTCTGACAGTTTAAGCACAACTCTCAAGAGTCGGTTGGGGGAATAGAACCCACTTTGTATCATCAACAGATCGTGTCCTAAATATGAACAGAAAACAACAACGCTCTCAGGCAGCTGAGGGCCACGCAGGGGAAAGGGCCAGGCCGAGCACCGAACCGTCCGGGGGCACGTGGATGGGGCTCTCAGAACGGCAGGATTTATCATTTCAGGAGAAGCCAGAGGAGGGTACGCAGATAAAATAAGAAGGGTCTACTCTGAAAAGAGACCAAGAAAAGAGCTCTTGGAAATCACGGCAAACAACAGGCACAGACTTTTTTTCAATAATGGAAGCAAAACAGACACGGATGAAAAACCGTGAATAAACCACAGAATGACTCATGGAGGTGTCCCAGCGTCGGAGCAAAAGGACGGGGTCGGTGGGGGCCGGGGGAGCCGCAGTCACAGACCAGCTGCAGAGGGACGTGTCCCGCGCCCGAGCGAGAGTCAGGGTTTCAGACTGAAAGGAACACTGAGTTCTGCGAAGGAAACCCAACCAGACACAGCACAAAGAAACGCGTGGAGCCGGTGACCAGACACAAGGAGCCAGACAGGGGAGGTTTCCGTGCGTTCACGCCCGCCCCCAGGACGCCCACGGTTTCTCTGCCGAAGGACAGTGTCCCTCGCGCTCTGTTCCCCAGACGTCCCGGGGCCCCGTGGGGAGGCAAAGAAACATTAATCATTTAAGACCCCAGCGAATGCACCGCCAGGTGCCTCTTCTGGGCACCACTATTTGAAAAAGTCTTCCATCTGGACGGAAGGCGGCTGGGCCCTGCCTCTGCAGGTGTGGGACGAATGACCTAAAAAACCGCACAAGCAGGCAGAATACTCGTGGTCAGCCCTCTTGTTGCCCCGAGGAGGAGGGTGCTGTTTCTTCCCCGGCTGGGTCCCGAGGGTCTGGGGCAGGGCACGCACACAGCGGGTGCTCAGTAAATACCTGCTGAAAGGGGGACCGCAACGAGGAGATCAGACAGACACCCGGGGTGAAGCCAGACTCCCAGCAGAAGCCTCGCTCTGCAACGATTTCGGACTCACACGCCCTCAAGGCTTCGGCTTCTCAAGACCAGAGGCATCAGAGTCACACGGAAGCTGGTGAGAAATGCCACATGCAGGGCTTGCCCCGAGCCGGGATGCAGCCTCCGTGCCCTGGCAACCGCCCAGCTCTTCGGGGACGCTCCTTGGGCAGAAGGGAGGAGAGCGCCCAGCCTTTGTTATCTGCGTCCCTGTCCCGAAGCTGAGACAGGCTGTGACTGCCAGCGGCACCGGCTGGATGGAGACGAGGCCAGAACGAGAACTGACCTCCCCGAGGCTGTGCCAGTGGCTACAGTTCAGACTCAGAGACCACGGGCCGCCCGGGACATGCAGTGGACACGGCTGTGCAGCCGGCCTGTGTCCCGCTGGTCCTGCTGCATCTGGAGGATCACCCACCTGAACCGGCGGGCAGCCGGGGTGCCAGGGAGGGTCTGAGAAGGGTCACCTGCCCAGCTGGATGGGCCTTCTTCTCCCCCCGGGTAAGGGCTTTGAAGAGACTGTGGGGCAGTGAGTGCACGCCACACCCCCGTCCCCCACCTGCTGCTGGCACGGCCGGACGGGCAGAAACAGTGGGCCACGGGCACCAAGCTCACTGCCCCAAGCAGCTTGCCCCAAGTGCAGAGGTGACGGACGCCTGCCCAGGGACGGGAGGAGATCGCGGTTCTGTTTCACGGGAGACAATGGGAAGGCAGACCTCCGGGCGGGGCGCTCCCGTCGGGCCAGGATAACAGAAGAGCTGGAGGCTGCGAGCAAGACCGTCCCTCGGGAGGCAGGCGCCAGGCTCCCCTGTCCGATCTGGGGGCCGCTGCCGGGCGCTGGGCAGGACTCTGCGGGACAGTGGCGGGCCTCTCCCAGTTCAGGCCCACCCCCGGGACCTCACCTCTCCCGGCTCACAGCCGCACCTGGACGCCCAGAGGGGCGGAAGGGCAATGCCAACGACAAAACTGACCCCGCAGCAGTGACAATTTGGGAATGAACTTCCAAGACCCGGAAGGGTGGGAGGGAGCCCGGAGCCACCGTCCCTGCGGGTCAGACACATCCATCACCTCCCACTGGATGGCACAGGAGAAGCTGAAGACGCACTCCGACGGGGTGACGGCGGGGCTGAGCGGAGGGCAAAGGCGCGGCTGGTCTCCTCCGGCGGGCAGATGTCCACCGAGAAGCCCTGGGCTTGTGGGCTCTCAGCACTTTTACAAGGTCGCACTGGACGGCTGGCTGTGCCACCTCTTCCCTCGCCCGGGTCCCTCTCTCCCCCTGGGGTCTCCACGCTTCAAGGGGCTGTAAGTGGTCCCTGAGCCAAGCAGTGGCTGTTACAGGCAGGACACGCTGGCCTCTTTGCCGGCCCCCGGGCCCCTTGTCGAAGATGGGACAGAAGCCGTGGCTACGAGTCTCAATAGGCCAGTGAGAGGCGAGGAGGCTGCTGGGGGGTGGGGGGTGGCCGGCCCACCGCTCTGGGCAGTCCTGCCTTCTGCGGAGCGGCTGCGGGACAGGACCCCCCGTGGCACCTCGAAGCTCCCAGGACCCCCACGGGGTGGAGGGGCCTGGGCTGCCTGCGGGGAAGCCCGAAGCACCGCCTGCTCCGCCCGGCTCTGCAGGGGCCTTGAGGGTTCGCGGGCCTGCACGTTCAGCTCTGAGTGCGACATTCAGGAACGCGGCTCTGACACAAGCGCAGGAGGTGGGCTCCAGAGGACCGTGCCCATCCATGCTGGCACTACTGACGTCTCCTGTGCTTTCTGTCCCCGCTGTGTGCCCCAGACGAGCACCATGCCCGCCGATGCCATGTGCTGGGTCCCCTGCCCCACTCAGGGTCTGGGGTCAATGGGAGGGTGCAGGCGGGTGAAGACAGCCAGGGGCCCCTCTGTCTGCACCCCGGACGTCTGAGACCAGACTGCCCACCGGACGTGAGAAAGATGAATATGCCCTCTGGAGTGACCGCATTTGTCACGCCAGGACTTGTCTGTGGCTCCCAGTGGCCTGCAGGGGAGTTGCTGGCCTTGTCCCTCCAGGAGACGGGGGACTTCACATCCACTTAGAAGGGAACCAGGGCGCTCCCACTGTGGCTCAGCGGGTTACGAACCCAGCTGGTAACCATGAGGATGCAGGCTCCATCCCTGGCCTCGCTCAGTGGGTCAAGGACCTGGCGTTGCCGTGAGCTGCGCTGTAGGTCGCAGACACAGCTTGGATCCTGTGTTGCCGTGTCTGTGGTGCAGGCCAGGAGAGGTAGCTCCGATTCAGTCCCTGGCTTGGGATCTTCCATATGCTGCATGTGCAGCCCTAAAAAGCAAAAAAAAAAAAGAAAAAGAAAAGAAAGGGAGAGGGACAGTCTCTCCCCAGCCCCCTCCTTGGGCTCGGCTTCAGCGACTCAGGCTGCCTGTGCCTGCAGCGGCCTGCCTGCCAAGGAGAGCGGCCCGGGGAGGGGGCAGGCTTGCCTCCAGGCCACCAGGCGGGTCCCTTCCACTTGGTGCCTGCCAGCGTCACTGCCTGGACAGACCCACTCTGCAGAGCCCAGCCCCGCAGCCCAAGGCTCCCCAGGGCCAGCCCGGCTGAGGTCCCAGAGGAGCTGCGGCGGGAAGGCCCACAGTCCCCGCCGTCCCAGCCTCAGCCCAGCCTCCGACGGGGCCATTCCATTTCTTGTCCATGAGTCACGAGACGCTCCGAAGGGTACTCCCACGTTTCGGGGGGCGGGGGGCGAGCCGTGCTGAGTAACGGGAGGAGGGAACATGCAGCCTCTTGGTGCACGGGCCTGCAAACCCGGGGGCCATTTTGACTGGTGAACTATGATTTTTCCAGATGTTGTTTCATTCAGCTTCCAAATAAAACTCCCAAGTGGAAGGGTCACACCGCAGGGCCCCTCGTCGGGCTGGAGGGGCAGGATGGCCCGAGACGAGGAGGGGCCTCGGGTCAGCCTCCCGAGTCCCCAAGCAGGTGCAGCGGCACCACCGGAATCAGGCCAGCGGAGCCCCGGGCCAAGGACCCTCTTCGCCCACGACCAGCTTCACCCCCACACCTGTCACTCGGGTCCAGTCCCAGAGGCACCAGCTCGGTCAATGTCTTTTACAATATGTCCAATACTGAAGACGTGAGGAGCATGACCGCCGTGGCTCAGCAGGGTAAGAACTGGGCTACTACTGTGAGGATGTGGGTTCGATCCCTGGCCTCGCTCAGTGGGTTAAGGATCCGGCGTTGCCGTGAGCTGTGGTGTAGGTCGCAGACGCGGCTCGGATCCCGCGTTGCTGTGGCTGTGGCGAAGGCCGGCAGCTACAGCTCCTGTTAGACCCCTAGCCTGGGAACCTCCATATGCCGCAGGTGCGGCCCTAAAAAGAAAAAAAAAAAGGCGAGAGAGAGACACTACGGGCCTGTGGGCAACAGCATCTTCTCGAGAGAGTACTAGTCGAGGGTTTTCTGCTGATGCCAGTGTGTCACGATGAGGGGGACTTGGTCCCTGGCCTCGACCAATTCACGGTTCACTCGGGGACAGATGACAAATTATTATGCTAAAAACATAACGCGTCCTACAGAAGGTACAACATAGGGACCTAAGGGTGTACAATCATTTCGATTTAAAATACAAATGTATACGACACGTACGAAGACTCTAGCAAAATACAAAAACAATTTTATAATGAAAGTATTAAAAGACACAGAAGAAAAGCCCAGAGAAGGCAGCAATTGAGTCTCCCCGGGCTTGGGGGCTCCTCACAGACTCGGGCCGGTTCTGGGTCTTCAGGAGGCTGGTCCTGGGCGGGAGGCGGGCAGGGCACGGGCGAGGGCACCTGCGAGCACGCGAGCCGCGTGGAGAGTGGTGAGGGTTTGGCCAGGGCGACTCCGGAGGGGCGGGGAGTGGCCGGGCCCCGCGGGGCATCGGGGAGGCAGCAAGGAGCGTGAGGAGGGCCCTGCAGGGTGAGCTGGGCTCTTCGGAGAGGAGGGGCGGTGGCCGCGAGGACAGCGGAGGGGCCGATCCCCGCGGGCCCTGCTGCGGCCCGGGAGGAAGGGACCGGGGCCGCGAGAAGACACAGCGGTGTCGCGGGCCCAGCAAGAAGCGAGGGCGTGGTGACCGGTGGCCGCGGGGTCCAGCTGGGCAGCAGGAGGGGTCGTGACCCCAGGAGCCAACCCCTACGGCACTTCGGGGGAGGAAGACGTGCTGTCAGCCGAGTCGGTGCTTTCGGGAGCCCTGCGGTCGAGCTCAGCCAGCAGGACGTCCAGCTCCGAACCCCAGGAGCGGCTGGGGGCTCCCGACTTAGGAACAAGACCCCCCCTTTGAAGGGATCCAGAAAAGGGTAACTCGCTCTGCTAGGATTTGAACCCAGACCTCTAGATCCCACACCTGTGCCTCCTGTGGGCGATGGGACAGAGGGGGATACAGTCCCTTGGGGGCCCGGGTTTGGGGGAAGAGGGGAGGCTGGGTTTGGACGGTCCTTAGGGACGCGTGGAGCTGGCCGGCAGCGCCCCCTGCTGGAGGGAGGACCGCATCACGGGGAGCCCCCCCACCTGCACTCAGCAGTCTGGGGTCACCCCGCGACCTCGGGGAGGGCAGGTCCAGGGCAGTGCCGGCTGGGACGCTAGGGCCAGTCTTCTGCACGTTTACAGCGATGGGAGTGTGCCAGGGACCGGCTTTCTATGTGGATTCTGCACTCTTCTGCCACAGCTTCAACAGCAACACAGCGAGGCCTGGAGAGGCTCGGACCGCGTCACCCAGCAGAGGAGACAGAGCAGGCATTAAACCCAAACTCCCGCTGTCTGACGGCGTGCACCCCTTGTTCCTAAGTCGGGAGCCCCCTGCCGCTCCCGGTGACGGGAGCACAGTCTGGAAAATGCGAAAGAACCAATGATGAAACTGGGGGACAAGAGTTCCCATCGTGGCTCGGCAAAAACGCATCTGAGGACACAGGTTCGATCCCTGGCCTTGCTCAGTGCGTTGAGGAGCTGGTGTTGCCATGACCTGTGGTGTAAGTAGCAGATGTAGCTTGGATCCTGCATTGCTGTGGCTGTGGTGTAGGCCGGCAGCTGTAGCTCCAATCGATCCCTAGCCTGGGAACCTCCATATGCCGCAGGTACGGCCCTAAAAACAACAAAGGTGGGGGGGCATAAAACTGTTTCCTGCAGCAAATCAGCTGGGATGATGGCCTCTCCCTAAGCACCGCCAGCTCTCGGCTCCCAAACTAATCTCAGCGAAGTGGGCAACTTTTCCAGTTGACAGAAATAACTGCACCTGTATCTATTCTATTGGGCACTTTTTTCAAACAGCCCAGAAATGTTACTTTTGAAACATGACGCACATGTGGCTGCTCACCAAGAAAGCAAAGCCGTCCTAAGTTGCAGCAGGAAACCTCCTGGGACCCAACAGCCCGGCCCACCCATCTCTGGGAAGCTGGTTTTGGCAGACTCCTGACCGATACATGATTGATCTGGAAAAACCAACAGCACCTGGGGGCCCTGGAGGGAAGGACGCGCTTCCAGGCACGAGGGCTCCCCAGCTCCCCAGAGGGCAGCCTGGGGCTTCACAGGGCCCCCTTCTGCACAAGGCCTTTTGCTTTCCCAGCTCTGGATCCAGCTGCTCCCAGGGCATCTTATCTTCTCACACTTCGGCACCGCATGAACATCACACAGAAATTGCCCTGCTCTCCGCACCCCCCCACACCTGGAAGGGCCCGCGGTGTTCGGGCAAACTCAGCTCAGAGAAGCAGGATGGCGTGAGGGACCGACCCTACGGCCAGACCGGTGGTGTGGTTGTGTGTGCTCAGGGTTAAAGTGGGAAAGCGGTGACCCTCCCGGCAGAGGCCAAGCCCCAGGGTCCGAGGGCAACACGCAGGCTCCGTCCACCAGTTCCCCGCCTGAGTGCCTTCATCCGCACCCCCCGCCCTGAAAAATGCTTTAGCTATTTTCTCCCCTGCAAGATGCCGCTCAGTCTCTTTCTAAAAAGAGCTGTAATTCCCAACATTCCGTATTTAAACTTCGTGATACACAAATCTAAGGGCTCCTCCATCTGCACTGAACCTGGAAGGACCTGTGGGTGCAGGCAGTAGACTCTCGTGTAAATCCACATAGAGCTGGTTTACATGTGTCAGGTTCCGGTGCACAGCCAAGCAGCCCAGGCATGCGCCCACAGAGCAGGTGTATTTGCATGTCTGCACATATGCCATCTTATTCCAGATGTCTGTGTGCACAGGCACGTGTGCAAATGCCGCCGCCGAGCACATGTGCAAATGCTGCAGACAAGCGTGCAAACACACACCACCACCGCCTGCTTCTCTGAGAAGGGCCTGTCCCGGGTTCACTGCAGTCGTTACCCACCAAAGCCACAGTTTGGGGCACAGCGTCTCCGCTGACGCTGTTCCCAGCGGGCCCGTCCAGGGACGTCGGTGTGAATTCGGGGCAGAGCTGAGCCGGACCCCGCTACTCCCGGTGTGACTGCTCGGTCTGCCTCCAAAGGCCCCTGCTCCACAAGCGGGAACCACCTTCCATGTGTGGCCTGCCCGCCTTTAAAGCCTTTATTTCCCCTTTGGATGCCAGCTTAACATCCTACAGAAATCTCTTCTGCCGAGACAGACCCACGAGTATGGAAAGCGGTGTGGATGTCCCCGCTTACAAAGGAATCCGGCCCCTACTTTAAATCTTAGCTCCACAATCCACCTTTACTCTAGACTCTCTTTAATCAAGGCTTTGTCGCTAAATAGATGCGCTGCAGATATTCTGTACAGTTTCAAAGAACTCCGGTGGAATCCACATGGAAATAAAACACTGCCCTTGCAAGCACATACGGAGGAGAAAAATTAAGGCAGCTTTAACAAAAACCAAAACGAAGCAGGACTCTGAAAACAAGCTAATACAACTCGAACCAAAGATGAGAATTTGAATAAGGCTTAGGGAAAGTGCAAAATGACATCTAACAGAAGTTACTGCAAGGAAATCTGAGGGACAGAGAGCCACTTTTAGTAAACAAATAAATGAAGCCACGGCTACTCTCTGAAAAAGTGTTATGATTCATTCAAGACTTGAGTGAACTGGGGCTCTGGAAACTGAGCTTCCATCCAGATGAATCAGAAAGGTCTTAGTTCAGACCGTCTTTCCAGGCACACACCCATGTTGCAAAGCGGAGTAAAGACGCCTGAGGCTCCGGGACATGAGACAGGCTCCTGGGTTACCAGGCTGGCTTGGAGCTCCCACTGTGGTGCAGAGGGTTAAGGATCTGGCATTGTCTCTGAGGCCGCTCAGGTCACTGCTGAGGCATGCGTTCGATCCCCAGCCCGGAAACGTCCATACACCACAGGTGCAGCCATTACAAAATAAAACATAAAAACACCACTGTCTTCCCTCTCACTGCAGGGCCGCACGGCGGGTCCAGTCCGGGCAAAGGTGGCGAGGCGGCAACCACAGATGAGGGCCTGCGTCTCCTGGGATGGTGCAGGGTCCTTGCTCTGCCTCCTGCTTGTCTAGGCTGGCTGGGGACGCATGGCCTTCCCGCCACTGCAGACAGTGGAAGACTGAGTCCAGTGCCCCACGCTTCTGCCTGGAGATGCTGACACTTCCGAAGCCCACTGGCCGGAACCAGTCACGTGGCCCTGCCCACCCGCAGGGTCCACGGAGGAGCGGGGCGGTGAGCAAGCTCTGGATGGGCCACCGGGTCTGCCTCAAGGGCCAAGGCAAGGGTTTTAAGGAAAGTCTGGTCCAAAACACAGGAAGTAATTTGCAGACGGTCCCTTGGGAAACCATCAGCTAAGTTAATGACACTTCTCTCTCCCGAATGCGGGACTCCGACCCGGAAGACGCCCTGGTAGCGGATCGTGGCTGCGGGAGCTCAGTACGAGGCGGGGAAGGCAGAGAGCCAGACACTGGATGAATATGCGAAAGAACTTCACTTTTAAAAAAACAGTCGTGAAGGTCAACCACAAGGACAAAACGCCAAGAAGACCCCAGGGACGGGAATCTAGCCTAAGTCGCAACAACAGATCTTACTCACCAAACTCTGCCTGTGTTGCGGAGATGATGTGCGGGCCGGACGGGAGGGGAGAGGGTTATTACTGGGCTTCGAGGTGCCATGCCTGCTCCCCTCTCCTCCCTCCGAGTGACGGGCCACCTGGTTCTCAGGACGGGGGCTGACGTCCTTGGTGCCTTGGCGGGGAGGCTCCCCTGGGACGGTGACTCCAGGAGGCTGGTCGCGGCGGAGGGGCCGTGCTCTTGGGTTTGTGCAGGCTCCTTGTGAGCTCAGAACAAAGCCCCAGGTGCCCGCCCGGGCTGGCCTTGCACTCAAGGCCTCCGGGCATCTCTGCCCCGGGGGCTGCACTTGTCCGGGCGTCTCCTTGACTTGAACGTGGCTAAGGCGCTTACTCCGAATTCGGTCTTTCGGGCCTTCCTGGACAAACGCCTCTCCTTCCTCCCGGGCTCCCACCTGGGCCACTTCGCTTCCGCCGTGACCAGGAGGTGTGACAGCGTGGGAGCCTGCCTTGGAATGTCCCTTACGGGGAAGGTTCTCTTGCGACCGGGCCCTGCGCCCAAGACGGCTTCCAGTCACCAGACACGAGACTGTCCCGCCTCCCCGCCTCCCCGCCCGGCCCTGTTCAGCCGGGGGCCGCGCCAGCGCTGCACGCAGGTGGCGGCCCGGACCCGCGTTCACCCAGCACCCCGCTTGCCCCGGGGGACAGCCTGGAAGTCTGCTCGCCACACTCCGAGCGAGGTGGCCTCCGGGCTCCACTGCGTGCGCCTCCTCAAAGCACCAGCAAGCCCAGGCCATCTTCTGACGGGAGTTCAGATTCTCCCTCGCACCTTGTCCCACACTCAGGAGAAGCATAAATGAAAGCCATTGTTTTCCGTGAGCCAAAAGGACGTGGAAAGAAACCACTTGCCCCCCAGCAGAGTGCAGCTCGAGTTTCAGGAATTTTAATTCTTGAGTTGAAGACATAATTCTCAGTAAGTAAGGCTGTGCCCTTGGATATTTACAGGGGTTCAGGGGTTAACGTCATGTCACTAGCAGCTGGGGACTCGGATCCCAGAAGGGAAAAATCACGGAAGCGGTTCCCAGTACAGAATAAAGCTCGCTCTACATGTTATATCTTTGTAGGGAAACCATTAGCTTGCATAAGATCGTAAGATTACAAACATAACAAATGTAAAAGCCACCTTGGCTCCCTTCAGGCAATGATTCTGCAGCGTCCAACGGCGGTCTCTCCGTCTCCCCAGGGCTACGCAGGGCGTTTGACTCGGTCTGCAGGGTCCTTGGAGATCTCGATGGGGAATTCTTATCACCCGCGATAGCATCAAACGGAATGGCACCTGCCGACTGCTGCCAACCCACAGGACGTCACGAAGGCACAGTGTCCGGAGCTGGACACCTGCTGGGCTGTGAGCTGACCCCGCAGACCCTGAGGGCACCGGACGGCCGTAAGAGGAGGCACAAATAAAACCCCCGGGCTGTTCCCTCGGTCAAACGTGCACAAGAAACCTACCAAGGCCAGTTTTTGGTCTTACGCCACTTTGCCTGGATTAAATAAAGCTGGCGGCGCGCGTGGGCCCCGGCAGGGCACTCCGTGGGCACCGGGAGGGGGGTGGGAGGGGTGGACCTCGGCAGAGGAGGGGCCCTCCGGCCCCCAGGACGTTCCGCTGGCAGGGCGGGGCTCTGGGGACCGGGCAGCAGAGGCCCCGCGGTCCCCGCTCCCTGTGGTCGGGAGGGGTCTGAGCAGAGGCCCCAGCAGCCGCCCCCTCACCGCTCTGAGCATCCAGGCGCATTCCGCACCGCGACGTCTTCTTTCATGGGGGGAGCTCGGCTGAGGAACCTTGGTCCTCGTGCCTCCCCAGCCGGGCGGCCCAGGGGAGCAGCGTGGCGGTGACGAGTGGATTTGGGAAAGGACACTGAGCACGCTCGGGGCAGGCTCTGGAGTCTTCCTCCTGGAGCAGGAGCTGGCGGGGAGGCAGGCGTTTCCCACGCGCCCTCCAGCAGCTCCCCGGCGCCCTCTCGGAGGCCCGCCTCGGTCCAGCTCTGCCGGCATGGGGCTGAGCCGGCCTGAGACGCTCCATCCCCACCGTCGTCCGTGAAAAGGGGGCACAGCCTGCGCCCCAGGAGGAGTGTCAGCGCCTCAGTGCTAGGACGTGTCCTCGGGGTCAGGCCGCTCCCCAAGGAAAGGTTCCCTCAGGCCCGGCTGAGCCCTCCCACTCCCCTCGGCCACCTGCTGCCTCAATGACCCGGTCACGCCTCGTCCAAGCCGGACCTCGCTTCTCCGGGCGGAAGTGGGGACCTGGCTCGAGGTCGTCGTCGTCGTGGCTCCGGTGGGGGGTGGGGTCTAGCGGTTTTCGAGAATCTAAAGGGAATTTGAATGCTCGCCCACACGTCCCTTGGGGGCACAGCTAGCTGCTGACAAAACAGTTTCAGGACCCGGTTAAAGCTGTGAAATCCTCGACTTCCCAGGAGATGCTCGATGTGGACTCCATGCAGCTACGGGAGAATTCTGCAGGGAGGACGGAGGCTGGGAGGAACTCAGATGAACGCGGGAGCGGGGAGGGGGGAGGCCAGCGCACCTGACGCTGCGGGTCCAGAAGGACTGACGCCACAAGTGCCGCCCGCAGCCCCCCAGCCCTCCCGCCGTCTCACAGAGGGGCTCTTATCAGCCGTCAACGACTGACGTCTTGTAGATGCAAAAGCAGAGAAAAGCAGAGGGGGGAGCCCCCCTCGCCACGGAGCCCCCCACCCTCTCTGGACGCCCCAGGAGCTGGCAGTGCTTCTGACACCCCACCCCCACCCCAGGGTGTCAGGGTTCCTGCCCAGCCGGGCTTCTAGAAAACTCTCTGCTCAAGTGCTGAGTGGCTGCCCCGGCCTATCTTCCAAGTCCCAACCCTTTTTTTTCTGTTGGAATTAAAGGTGCTGCGCCGTGAAGGGCGGGCTGGCTGTCATTCCTCCTGTGTCTCCTGACCCTTGCCCTCCACTCCTGGCTTTTCGCTCCTTATTTCTCTTAAACAGGAGAAGCATCAGGAAAGCCAGCCCGGCTGCTGAGAGAGAAGCAGCTGCAGGGGGAACACGAGAGAGTTTTGTTTTTTGTTTTTTGTTTTTGTCTTTTTGCCTTTTATGTAGAGCCGCACCCGCGGCATACGGAGGTTCCCAGGCTAGGGGTCTAACAGGAGCTGTAGCCGCCGGCCTTCGCCACAGCCAGAGCAACGCGGAATCCGAACCGCTTCTGCGACCTACACCACAGCTCACGGCAACGCCGGATCCTTAACCCACTGAGCAAGGCCAGGGATCGAACCCGCAACCTCGTGGTTCTTAGTCGGATTCGTTAACCACTGAGCCACGAAGGGAACTCCACAAGAGGGTTTTAAATCCGCAGAGAGTTTAAGACGAGTGACGCGGTCGCTCGAGGGACACCGGCCACAGGGTGACTTCAGGGGTCCGGGAAGCAGTCCGCAGCCTCCCAGTAAGACAGGACTGTCCCCAACACCGCGTCTCCCCTGAGGGCCGTCAAGCACCACAGGCGGAAGATGGAGGCCCGGGGCCGTAAGCGCTTCGCCGAGGTCCCTAGAACTGGCAGGAAAGCATATGCTGGAAGGGAGACGTCATCAAGGAAATGCTTGTGGCCATCTCTCCCCACCGCTGCCCTGGGTCCCGGGGCCGCGCCGACCAGAGGGTGTCCAGCCCCGTGTGAAAACCCTCAGGCTTGAGATTTGGGCACTCGGGGCAGCTCTGACTGCTAAACGCCCACCTCACACCGTCTCAGGTTCGATCCTTGGGCCACTCAGACAACGCCTTTGACCCATCGCGCGTGAAGACGTGGCCGTCACACCCCAAGCCCTCGGACACACATTCCCCGGGAGCCTGGCTCTCCCTGGACGCGGGCCTGGGCCGGCCCACCTGCTGGCCTCGGCCCTCACCTGCCCTGGCTCTCAGCGGCTGGGACTGGCCCGGGAGGAAGACCTCAGGAAGCATCCTTCTTCTGTTTGGTTAAAAGAGGCCCTGTCCTCAGAGAACCCTTAAAATTCACTTATCGCTTCTCAGTGATCCAAACAGACGGCTTCCAGAAAGTTCCCTCATGGAACAAGACGAGTCTGTGAGCTACAAACAACTCTGCTCCTCGCAAGGAGTCTTCCTGGTGAATCTAAGTGCTTTTACAGATCATTAACTCCTCGCCTAGAGGCCGGCGCGCGGGGGGAAGCTGAGCCGGGTGTCGGCGGCTGCGGCCTCGAAGGCCAATCAGAGTCGGACGAAGAGGCTCCGAAACAACCATGAGTCACCGTTCGCCCAAATGAAATTTACACATGGTCCTGCGTGCCGTCTGCTCGGTGAGGCCGGGCACCCTGGCACAGGGACGACACTCGGCTTCTGCATTCGGGTCTGGGCCGCAGCACAAAGCGGAAAGGAAGCCTCGATTCGTCTTCCAGCCGCCTTCTTACTTAAGGTCCCGGGGCTTTGGAGAAGGCCGCTCAGCGCAGGTGAGGCCGGGCTCCCAGGAGGTTGCAGAGCTGCCCGGTTTGTCCCGCACGGTGCCCCGGGTCGCGGCCTGGCTGCTGCCGGGAGAGGCAGGCGAGAGCTCTGGTGGCAGAGGAGGGTCCGGGGTGCGGACGGGGACTCGGAGCCAAAGGGGCCTGGACTTAAAGCCTGACTCTGTGCGCCCCTGAGCGGCACCGTGTGTGCAGGTGAAGTGTGTGTATATGTGGGAGACAGAGAGGGGCTCCTGCCCTCTGCAGCCGCGGTGACGAGCATGGCGCACGTGGGCAGAAGCCCAGGCCGGCTGGGTGGGCACGGTCTCCTCCCTCCTGCCCTGCGCTGCCCAGCGTCCCCATGGGAGGCCTGAGCCGCTCGCCAGGAGGCACCCCTCACAGAGATCCGTGCGGATGCAGAAGTCCCGCTGGGACCGGCACAGAACCGCAGGCACGGGGCGCCCGGGCTGCACAGAGCTGAGCCGCCAGGAATGCAAGCCCCGCCCAGCTCAGGAGCAGCCACCCCGCCAGGTGGGGCGGGGCCTCTGGGCCTGGGACTCCTCCCTGCGTGGAGGCGGGTGAAGGGCACGAGTGGGGCGGGCGAGCAGAGAGCCAGGGGTACTGCCCACATCGCCCGGACGCTCACCGGCTGGGGTTGGCAACCCGCTCGTCCCTCATTGATACCGGCGGCCGTGGGGAGGCGCCCTTCTGTCCGTCCCGAGCGTGTCAGTGACCTGGGGCTCTGTTCCAGGCCCTTCTCTGCCGCAGGGGACAGACGGGGGTGCCCTCCCCCCAGCCTCGGTCACCTCCCACCCGCTGACCACCCCTCAGCCCGTCTCCGTCTCCAACGTGGAGACCTGGGCCGCCTCACGCAGGTGAGCCGCGAACAGGAAACCCCGTGAAAGACATGGCTCCTCGCATGCAGGAGCGGCCTGGGTCCGGCCTCGGGGCGCGTGGTCCAGGACTGGCTGCCCGGGAACCCTTCCCGACCCTTCTGCCCTCCACATGTGCAGCCTGCTGCCCACTGGCACGGCAGGACCAAGGGCCAAGGACAGCACAGCTGTGACACCCGCAACCCAGGGACCGACCAGGGCCTGACTGGGGGTGAGGTCCTGCTGACCCCCGGCTTGACGCCAGGCCCCTGGTTTCGGGGAGGGGGCAGCACATCAGAATCACAGGGGAGTGATTTTCTGCAGACCCCTCCCTAGCTGGGCGTGTTGGGATGGGGAAGGGGTGGCGGGCCAAGCGGCGGGGGGGGTGGGGGGCATTAGAAAACCGTGCAAGCGACGCGAAGGTACAGCCCTCGCCGGGTGGCCGTGAGTGTTGGAGAAAGGGCTATGCTGCCTGGAGGCTGTGCGTGTGCACGCTTGTGTGCGTGCTCGTGGTGCGTGTGCACGCTCGTGTGCGTGCTCGTGGTGTGTGTGCACGCTTGTGTGCGTGCTCGTGGGTGCGTGTACACGTGCATCCTGGACAGGATGAGCACAGGGCGCATCAGCTAGACAGGGCACTGCCACGATCAGGCTTAGAGAACGGGTTCAACCTGGATGGTCCCGGGCAGACGGGCAGGGACGGTCACCCTATGGATACAGGATCCACTTCCGTGCCCCGCCCCCCTGCACTCACTCGGGCAGAGCCCTGGTGGCCGGCCTCATGGGGGCGGGGGGGCACTAACCCCACGCCTCTTCAAGATGCTGGGGTCCAAGCAAGACACACAGGCTCGGGGCGGGGTTGGGGGGGAGCCGGGCCCACCTCGATGGCAACCCCTTCCTGCCTTCTGTGCTGGGTTCCTTCTCTGCAGAGAGCGCACGGGGCGACATGATATCGTAGAAGCAGAATTCCTTTAAAAGCGTGCTCTCACTTTTGAGGACTTGGGGGTCCCAGTCCTTTACTCCGATGACACGCCCTCACATGGCGTGTTTAATAGACAGATCTGGGCTGCAGCGTGCAACAACCAGCGAAACAGTAAAAAGAAAAGTGGCCTCTAAAGGTGCTGGGCAGGTGGGACCTTCCAGCTCAGCACCCCCGCCCCCCACCCGCTGCCGGACCCGCGTCAGCTCCCCCCACCGGATCAGCCCCCACGGCCTCAACGAAAACTCAGTGTGCAGGGTCCTGGGGAAACGCTTCCGTTCATGTTATCTCCGAAGGAACAGACTCCACATGAAGCTGGGATCCGAGACTTCACCTGGAAAACAGATCAAGCCAGCGCGGTCACGAGACGAGCACCCGCATCCCTGGGGCGGGTCTCCGGGTCACTCGTGATGGCCGGGACGGGGAAGGCGCCCCCGGGGTTTGGCGGGGAGGCCCCTTGGGGCTGCAGCAGGGGGCCCGCCACCTCTTTTTCCTCGAGGTGCCCTGGAGTTTGCAGCCTTTGGCTGCCAGTTAACTAGAATAGAGCACTGCAGGCAACGGTGAAGTGTAACAGTAAGTCCAAAATGCAGGGGCAGGCTGTCTGCAGGTGCTCCGGGCGGGCTGGGATGCAAGGCCAGCGGTGGCGCCCCCGTCCGGCAGAGATCCACGCGCTAACTGTGCAACCGCTGGGTCGTGGGCCAGGCGGGGAGCAGTCGGGGAGCAGGGCACCTCCAGAGCTGGGGGCCGCAGCTATTTGCAGAAAATATCGGTCTTCCCTCCCCCACGGCTGCTCCTGTGCAGACCTGGGAACTGGCCAGTTTGGAATCACACTCTGGATGCCCCCCCACCCCCGTACCTGGGGGTGCGCAACACGGGGGCGCTGCTCCTGAGCACCCCGCGGGCCTGCTTTATTCCCTTTTCCTCTGGTCCTCATCAAAGCCCTGAAATTCCTCTCTGGCCTCTCCAGACCTTCCTCACACCGTTCCTTAAATTTCCATAAATTTGGGGGCTGCGTCTGCTCGCTTCCCTTCCACGTGTACCCAATAATAACTTCCTTGAATTAAAAATTATATTAAATACACGAATTAGAGAGTTCTCATCTTGGCTCAGCCATAACGAACGCAACTGTATCCATGACGACGCAGGTTCGATCCCCGGCCTCGTTCAGTGGGTTAAGGATCCGGCGTTGCCGTGAGCTGTGGTGTAGGTCGCAGAGGCTCGGATCCCGCGTTGCTGTGGCCATGGTGTAGGCCGGCAGCTACAGCTCCGATTGGACCCCTAGCCTGGGAACTTCTGTGGGCTGCAGGTGTGGCCCTAAAAATCCATCCATCCATCCACGAATTCCACGGGGAAAGAAATGGCACGCTCACGGTAACATGCGTTTCCAAACTGCCGCAGGGTAAGCAGAACTTCTCCTCCAAAAAAATACTGGGTTGGACTCCAGCTGAGAGACTTTCCTTCACCAAAGTCCTTCACGTTTCTCACCGAGGTGCGGTCTATTTCTGGTTTTTATGAATGGAGTCTCATTTCACTCTGTCACCTAATCGGTTATTGTGAGCACACAGGAGGAGGTTTTTCAAATTCATCCTCACTTAGTAATTGGCTTCCATTCTGAGTGGTTACTT
>PVHT021183553.1:164463-191920 GCA_004024745.2 Catagonus wagneri
ACTCCCCGTCCACCCCCCTCCCCCTCCCCCAACAGTCCTATTTATGCTTCCCTTTCTGTTTTACACAATCATTTAAATGTTCCAGGCGGTGCTGCCACAGAGATACGGGCGAGGACGCTCTTGCCGTTCCCGCGAAGGCCGTGATGTAATGTCAGCTTTTAAAACAGGTGCTCGGCCAAGGTGAGGATGGCTCTTGGTCGTAGCTTCCCGAGATTTTAAACACCAGCAAATGAGGTTTTCCTATCAGAACTGCGTTACATTTTCTCAGATGGTTTTCAGTATCTATTGAGATGATTCGATTTATTTTCTTTTCTGCCTGTGGATGTGCTGAACTGCATGACTCAGGGGAGGACGAGGGACCGTTTCAGTGCTTCTGACACATGTTGACAGGGTGTCCGAAAACCTGGCCAAAGTCCCCGAATATTCAACTGGCCTCTTGGTCCATAAATAAAACCTCCGGTCACATGCTTTATGCTTCTGAAACACTGCTGGATTTATTTTCCTTACACTTTACGCAGAATTGGATCTCAGGTCCTAATGAGACAGGTCTGTGTGGACTTTTTAAAAAATCTGCAACAGATTTTGGTTTGCAGTTACACACACACTGAGATGCCTTCTTTCTGCTGAACTAGTGTCCGTGTGATGGAGGCTGTCCCCAGAGCGGGGCTTTTCCACAGTCCCCAGGGGAGCGGACACGGGCACGGGGCACCTCCCACCTGCCTGAAGGATCCTGCAGAGTCGAAGGGAGTTCCCCAGACCGAAGCCCCTCGAGCCCCATGTCTCTCCCAGAAGTCCTCATGAGTCACTTGACAGCTGTTCTTTCCCAGGCACTGCTTCTCCACTTTCCAGACTCTTAGGAAAAAGGAAAATCATGAGCCACTGAGAGCCCCAGGTCCCCAGGGCAGCCCCTGTCTGAGTGTTCGGCCACTAGGATCTCTGAGTGGCCCTGGTCACCCTCCTACGGCCACCCCGGGGGCCAAGACAGGGACTTCATTCTGTTAGCACACAGGCAGTAAGCGGCTGGGGACTCGAACCCTGGCCCTTGGGCATCAAACCCTCCCAGCATCCCTGCCAGTCGGCGGGGGAGGGGGGGTGGCCCATAAGAAACTGGCTCCCTTGCCTTTTATTTACTTTGTTTCTCTATTGCATCAGAATCTTCTGAAGCAAGCTTCCACTCTGCGGGGCCAGGGGTCTCTGCCAAGGACCTGGGAGGTAACCTTCCCATCCGTTCATTTCGTTCTTGGTGCTGAGGGACGGGGGAGGGAAGTGCAGAGACCCATGACCCCCAGAAACTGGGGCGGCCGAGCGAGTGACCTCGAGGGAACTGGCCTGGCCTGACTTGCACCGCTGCCGTAACCCCGGTCAGGATGCTGAAGTTCACGGCGCTTTCCTGGCATCCATCTAGCCCTAAACTTCCAGCTCGCTGCAAGCCGGTCCTGGTTTCAAAGTGATGGGCAATCCTGCAGTTTCCCAACACGCAGGGAGCGCCAGCCACGTGAGACACCAATCAGCAGAGATGCAGCCTTTATGAACACGCTTGGCCGCCCCCACGCAGGCTTTGCATTTTCTCTTCTCTGGTCTTTTGGGTGGGTTCGCCCCCCACCCCGCCCCCACCAAGGACGCTGCTGGAGGAACAGTCAGGAGCCTTCCCAGTGGGTCGCACTGTTGCAAGAGTCTTGGAAGTGGCCTTCTTATCCCTGGCTAAGCCCGGCAGCTGCACCCTCCCTTCCATCTGTCAGCAGGGCTCCTCGAAGGGCCAGGTGTCCACCGTGCTCCCCACAGAACAAAGAGACAGAGCTGGCTCCGCTGCGGCCTGGGACAATGATGCTGTCACCTGGGACACTGATGGCCTCCCCAGGAGGGGTTTGCTGCTTGAGTCCAACCACTGAAGAGGTGGGAAAGTCAAAGAAAGTATTTCAGATTTTCTGCGTTGCTTCCAGAGTCTCCTGGTCGTAAGAGAATAAATGACTTCAGAGCTGTATAGGCCCTGCTGACCAACATTCACTTCTGCGCCTTACGCGTTCTGCGCCAGGCTGTGGGCAGCGCGTACGTGAGGACAGGTGCTCCGACGGGAGGGGCCCAGCGTGACAGCTGGAGACACAGAACACATGCCGGTGACACAGGTTCGCTCACGCCCGGGAGGCTCGGTTGCAGAGGGGCTGTCTCTGCACCAAACAAAAGGTGCTCCCCCTCCGCCTTGTCAGGAAGGAAGCCTCTGCAGTTATTCCAGCAGAGGAGCAAAGGCCCAAACGGGCGTCTTTCGAAAAACACCTGCTGGTAGCTGGAAACGGACCGGGCGGTGCAGACTGACGTCCAGCGGGGAGAAAGTCAGTGGGCTGGCATCCGGCATGACCCAGATCACTGCACGAGCTCAGCCCTTCGTTTGGAGGAGCAGGGGCACTGCAGCGTCGCGCCGGGCTGCGACCTCGCACTTTTTCCGTCCTCTTGCAAAAGCAGGTGAAGTTGGACATTCTGAGCCCCAAGAACGTCGGGCTGAGGAGGAAAGCTGCACCTGCAAGTACGACAACTGCAGCAGAAGAGTCGAGAGCTTCAGGCAAACTAGCAGCGATGCAGGAGGAATTAAGGAAGGTGCCCGGAGGCAGTCGTGTCCCCACACTATCCCCTCCCTAGGCCCACGGTGGCCGCTCACACACACCCCGTCCCCAGCCTCGGTCCGCCATCCTTCGGGACACCCGTAAACCGGGAGACGGCCCTGCCCGTCACCATCCTGCTGGGGCCGAGTCCTGCAGAAGGACGCTTAGCTTCTCCAAGACAGGAACCACGTCCCCGCGAGGGGCAGAGCTGCAGGTGAGCTGCGGTGTCTTTTCTTGAAGGAACACCATCGGCAGGGTTAGAGCTCGTTACCAACGGGTTTTGAGCCAACGCACAACAGAGTGTCCCCACTTTCAGGCCAGGTTTGGGGTCCAGGGGACAGAGAAGCACAGGCTTCCAGGATCTCCCAAGTGAGATCTGAAATAACACATTTCGTTATTTTTGGTTTTGGCCTTGAGATGTTCCAGAACATTCCTTACAGGCTCACTTATCAAATCTCTCAAAGACAAATGGGACTTTCGGTCGAGTTTGGCCTCCATCCCCCTGGCAGGGTGACTTGGTAGCATGTAAGTTGCATTGGGGGGGGGTGCAGGTGTGGAACCCAGCTGCCCTTCTAGCCTCCCCCCTCCCCCGCACACACCTTCCGTCTGGATACTCTCACGCCCCACGTCTGGGTGAGGAGCTGGGGCTCCTTGGGCCACTCCCTGCTAACCCTGGATCTTGGCAGGACCTGCTCATTTAGCGGTCTGCTCAGGTCGCCTCTTAGAGCAGCCTTAAGTGGCTGCCGTGACACCTGCCCCTCATCCCTGCCTCAGCTTTATTCTCCTTTCCAGCACCTGTGACACGGACCTGCCTTCTGCACCTTGGTGTTTCCGGCGGGCAGCCCCCGTCTCACCCAGGCCGAGCTCCATGATGACAGGAACCGTCCCTCTCGTCCCTGGATCCCAGCTACTGACTCGGAGCCCTGAGCAAAGACGGACCTCAGCAAATTTTTGCCGTGGAAAGAGCGAGTGCACCCAAGCACCGGCCCTTTGTGGAGCCTCCCCACTGTGTCCAGGAGACAAACTCACCGCTTGCTTGTTCGTTTGCAAGCCACCATCACACCACGCTGACATCGGCATTGCAAGTGGTCGTTTACACCTGCCTCCCTGACTGGGTGGCCGATCTTCCACGGGAGGAAGCAAATCATGACCGTCTTCAGCCTCCAGCCCCAAGTAGAAGGGATGCAAACAGTCGGCGCTCAATAAATGTGTGTACAGCATGAAGACAGCGCTCTGAAGAAGCCACTCCATTGCATAGTAAACACCAGCTACAGTGGACTACCACCCAGAGTGGGTGCTCCGGGTCTGTGTCCCTGACCAAATATCTGCCACCTGCGGGATGGCAAACGCCATCCAGAACCTGAGCTGGCCTCTGCAGGACCCGACATGACACTCCCCTGGCTTGGCGCACCCTAGGCGTGTGCCGTTTCATAACTGACAGTTCCAAAAACACCTGAAGCCTTTAGGTTGAGTGAATGACCTTGAAGATACATAACTGTATCAAAGGAACAGGCATTTAGCACAATTCTTATAAAAAAAGATTGATGCAATTCTTATTAAAAAAAGGGGGGTTCCCGCCGGGGTCCCACCCCCTTCCACAGAGTTGTCCAAAAAGTTACCAAATCTAAATGCAGATGAACAAAAAGATGGAAAGGGCTCCAATTTCTGCAAGGATTGGGACTTAACCTTCTTTTTTTGGCCACATCTGCGGCATATGGAAGTTCCCAGGTCAGGGCTCTAATTGGAGCTGCAGCTGAGGTCTACACCACAGCCACGGCAACACCAGATCAGAGCCACATCTGTGACCTACACCAAAGCTTGCAGCAACACCAGAGCTTTAACCCACTGAGGGAGCAGAGATTGAACCCGCATCCTCTAGGAGATTGTGTCTGGTCCTTAACCTGCCGAGCCACAATGGAAAATCCATCATCCTTACCATTTTTTTTAATTTATAATGATTTTTATTTTTTCCATTATAGCTGGTTTACAGAGTTCTGTCAATTTTCTACTGTACAGCAAGGTGACCCAGTCACACATACATGTATACCTTCTTTTTTCTCACATTATTGTGCTCCATCACAAGTGACCAGACACAGTTCCCAGTGCTATACAGCAGGATCTCATTGCTTATCCATTCCAAAGGCAGTAGTCTGCATCTATTAACCCCAGAGGCCCATTCATCCCACTCCCCCCCGCCCCCCTTGGCAACCACAAGTCTGTTCTCCAAGTCCATGATTTTCTCTTCTGTAGAAAGGTTTATGTGTGCCATATATGAGATTCCAGATATAAGTGATATCATATGGTATTTGTCTTTCTCTTTCTGACTGACTTACTTCGTATGAGAGTCTCTAGTTCCATCCATGTTGCTACAAATGGCAGTATTTTGTTCTTTTTATGACTGAGTAGTATTCCATTGTGTATATATACCACATCTTCCTAATCCATTCATCTGTCGATGGACATTTAGGTTGTTTGCATGTCTTGGCTATTGTGAATAGCGCTGCAGTGAACATGCAGGTGCATGTGTCTTTTTCGACGAAAGTTTTGTCTGGATATATGCCCAAGAATGGGATTGTTGGGTCACATGGTAGTTCTATATTTGGTTTTCTAAGGTACCTCCATACTGTTTCCCATAGTGGCTGTACCAATTTACATTCCCACCAACAGTGCAGGAGGGTTCCCTTTTCTCCACACCCTCTCCAGCATTTGTTATTTGTGGACTTGTTAATGATGGCCATTCTGACTGATATAAGGTGGTACCTCATGGTAGTTTTGATTTGGATTTCTCTAATAATCAGTGATGCTGAGCATTTTTTCATGTGCTTATTGGCCATCTGTATAACTCCTTTGGAGAAATGTCTATTCAGGTCATTTGCCCATTTTTCCATTGGGTTGTTGGCTTTTTTGCTGTTGAGTTGTATAAGTTGTTTGTATATTTTAGAGATTAAACCCTTGTCTGTTGCATCATTT
The DNA here is from genome assembly GCA_004024745.2 of Catagonus wagneri. Classification (NCBI taxonomy): domain Eukaryota; kingdom Metazoa; phylum Chordata; class Mammalia; order Artiodactyla; family Tayassuidae; genus Catagonus; species Catagonus wagneri. The sequence goes on from PVHT021183553.1 coordinate 170,028, forward strand.
GAAACAATTTTCTCCCATTCTGTAAGTCATCTTTTTGGTTTTTTTATGGGTCCCTTTGCTGTGCAAAAGCTTCTCAGTTTGATTAGGGGTCCCACTGGTTTATTTTTGCTTTTACTTCTGTTGCTTTGGGAGAGTAACCCGAGAAATCCTTATCCTTTTAAACGTATAGTTCAGTAGGGTTTAGACTACCTGCATGGTTGCACAGCCAATCTCTAGAGCTTTTTCACCTTGAAAAACTGAAACTCTGAGTGCCTTAAACAACAACTCCCATTTTCCCCTCTGCCCAGCCCGTCTCTAGGAACCTGACCACACACCAGGGACCTCACATAAGTGGAATCATATGGTATTCAGCTTTTTGTGAGTAGCTCATTTCACTTAACCTAATGTCCCCAAGCTGCACCCAGACCAGAGCAGGGGTCAGAGTGCCCTTCCTCTTCCAGGCTGAGTAGTATTCCATCTCACGGGTCAGTCGCATTCGGTTCATCCACTCAACCCTCAGTGACACTTAGGTTGCTTCCACCTTCTGGCTATTGTAAATGAGGCTGCTACGAACATGGGGTACAAACATCTTCGGAAAGACTCTGTTTTCGATCCAGTTGGGTGTATACCCAGGAGAGGTGTTGCTGGAGCCCCAGGTCGTCCTAACTCTAAGTTCCGGAAGACCTCTCCTGCTGTTCCCAGTGGCAGTACCATCTTACATTCCCACCCACCATGCACAAAGGTCCCAGTGTCTCCACGTCCTCGCCAACACTGCTGCTTTCTGCTTTGTGGCAGCAGCCAACCTAAGGGGTGGGAGGGGGTCTGTTTTATTGCAGGTCTGATCTGCACGTATCTAACGATGAGTGACGTCGAGCCTCTTTTCAGGTACTTGTTGGCGTCTGCGTATCATCTTTGGAGAAACGTCTATTCAGAGGGACGTTGCGCATTTTTGAGTCAGAACCTTCTCGTTAAGTTCAGAAGTTCCTCACGTGCTCTCGGACGTGGGATCTGCGCCTCTTTGCCCTCTTCTCTCCCAGCCTCAGTAGCCTTTTCACTCTGTTCATTGTGTTCTTTCAGGCACACAAGTTTTCAAGGTGATGGAGTCGCGTTTGACTGTCTTGCCTGCGTTGGCTGCCCTCCTGAAAGTTTCACTGGGACCCCAGGCTACCCTTTCTGGAAGGCTCCAGTTCCATCTCCACGGGGTAAAGAGGCCGCAGCGGCAGCCGCACCAGCATTTCTTGTGAAACCCTTCTATCAGGGGCCCCCCTCGACATGACTGCCTCCCGCGCTGCCCCGTCATCCCCGAGGCCGGCTCCTCAGTGAGCTGGACACACGCTGCCCTCTTCCCGGGACGGCCTCCCTGGCCGCTTCCTCTGCGGGAGACAACTGCATCTTCACGCAGTGCACCCCGACACCTGCTCCGGTGACCTGCCTGCCCACGGACATGGCAGTCCACGTCCGCCTGACCACACAGAGTGCCCCCCATCATTAGAGTGGGCACCAGCAGCCTCTGCTCCAGCGGCAGGGCCCAAAGGGCAGGGCATCAGCTGCGGCCGTGCTGCGCCATCAAATTTGTTCCTTCTTTGTCCCCCGCGTTTCTGCACCCCCACCCCATTGCTGGACCGTCTGGGGATTTGGTGGGTTCAAGCCCCTGCACTGGGCTCCCCCGGCACTCGCCGAGCCATCCTACTATGTGCCATCCACGCAGGCCCCGCTAGCCGTGTCCATGTGTGCAGGCAGCAGACCTCAGCGTGGTCCCAGAATCACCCAGCTCAGAACCCGGCTTGGCGCACAGACGGCCGGGCTGCCTGGCCCCCACCCTGGAGAGAGCGCCTTCTGCCCTGTGGGGGCAGCTAGGGTTCCCGAGGCCTAGCCGGGTGAAGGCGTGATGGTGACTCGGAGACCCTGGTCGGGGCCGGCCCTGCCCCCAAGCGCTGTGTCACGAGCCCCCACCCCCACCCTCACCCCCCGCTGAGACTCGCTGCCTGGCTTCTGAGCCCAAACCCACTGGTGGTTTTGCCCAACACGGGCCGAGGGGTCAGCTAGGAGCAGACGGCGGTCTTAATGCTCGGAGCCCACCAACCCCAGGCCCACCCCAGACAAGGCCCGAGGGGCCCCGTGCTAATGGGCTGCACCAGGGGGTGCTTGAGGGCCTCTGAGTCCTCCGGCTTCGGGCTGATGCGTCGGGAAAGCCGGTGCCTCGGGCGTAGGTCTGAGGGACGTGGCTCTGCCGGTGGGGGGAGGTGGTCCTGGAGTGCCCGCCTCCTCCTCGGGCTTCCGGTAACTCCATGCCTTCCCTCGGCCTCTCAGGTACCCGGGCAAATGGCGAGGGCGGTGGGCAGCCTGCCTCGGGCCTGCTCCTGCCGGCCCGCGTCGCTGGCTCCTGCCCCGGCCTCCACCGGGCGCATCCTGACCCTCTGGTCTCCATGTGTCCGCCTCCCACATCGCTCAGGTCCCGGGGTGCGCCTGGGACCCCCGGGAGGGCCGCCCCACCCCGGCCGCCCAGCCCGTCTACTGCACTCCAGCCCTGGGGTCCGGGCACTTCCCGGGCGCATGGATTACACGGCATCCACACCCGCGCCTGGTCTCCGGCCGCCCTTGGCCCCGTGAACTGGGCACAGGCGGGCGTTTTTGCGCTTTGTGGAAGCACACCCAGCCGCTCTCACCCGGGCTGGGATTCTCTTTAGGGGTCCCTCGCCCTAAAAAAAAGCCCCTGCAAAAAAGCCTGGTGAGAGACGGGTTCTACTGACGAGTGTGTGCGCGCGCCGAGGGCGAGACAATAAATCACACCGCGGCGTACAGCATCGCGGTCCCCCCAGCACAGTCCCCCAGCCGGACACCTCCTCCCCTAACGTCCCCCTGCGCTGTCCCCTCCCTCCCCCCTCCCCCCAAGTCACCCCCCCTTCTTTCTTTCTCACTCTCTCCTTCCCTCCCTCTCCCCTCCCTTCTTCTGCAGGGGGCAGTTCGGGGCTGTGTCCCCTCCAATGTCCAGCCCCCCTCCTGCAAGCTGGCACTGCCTTCAAGGACGGAGAGGGTCTCACGGGACGAAGCTGGCCCTCTGTTCTCCAGGAACCCAAGACCCCGCACCCCCCCCCAGCCGCCAGGAGCCTTCTCCTCAGAAGGCAGCCAGGGAACTATAAATCGCAAACACCTTTTCCTGTCGCAGGAGAAAATGTGTTTTTGTGTCAGAGATGGGGCATCATTTCTCAGTGCGCTCGGCCGGGGAACAGAGGGTCCCCCCCACCCCTTCTCTTGCATTTCTGCATCGCACAAACACGGCCTGTGTACACGCCACGCGCCGGGCCTTGGGCTGTACAACCGCGACACGGCCCTGAAGGCTCCCAGGCGGTACCGGGGAGCCAGATGTGCGGGTGGACAGTTCAGAGCAGCAGGGCCACTGTGAGGGGGTGGGGTTACCACGACGCCACGGGCCCCCGGGGAGGGCGGGGGCGGGCCGCGCGCAGAGGGAGCGCAGGCGCACAGCGTGCGGACGATGCTTCTCCGAGGCGGCCTCACTCGCAGCACCTTCTCCCGCGAAGCACCCCGTCCACGCGCACGAGCCCCTGCGCACGAGCCAAGCTCGGCGAGGAAGGCACAGACCCGCCCAGCCCGGCCCCGGAGGATGCTGGGGCTCGGGCAGAAGAGCCAGCAGAGGTGCTGCCGCGAAGGGACCTGGGGCAGCGCCGAGGTGGGGACGGCCAAAGGAACGTCCCACGGGCCGCGGGGAGGGGGGGCACCACGTGAGCTACGTGGCAGACGTTACTGCATCGATCCGGGCTCAGATCGGCCGCTCGGGAAGTCGCCGTTCACGGACCACGTGAAGAACGGCCTGAACCACGCACGAGAGGGACCGCACGGCACTCCTGTGAGGGCGGCCAGGCTCCACGACGCGGACAAGCCCGCGTGCCGGCGGGGACGTGCAGCGACAGGAGTGCCCGGGCCTGGGGCGCAGGCAGCACGTGCAGCCACTTCCGAAGGCCGTTTGCGGGTTTCTTACAAAACTAAACACACTCCCCCCACGGGACGCAGCAAGCGTCCTCCTTGGCACTGAGCCCATGTATGTCCACGTAAAAACGTTCAGGTGGCTGTTAGAGTTGGCTTCACACCTGCCAAAACGTGGAGGCAACCAAAATGTCCTTCAGCCGGTGAGTGGGGGATAATACCCAGACGGTGGATGTCACTGAGCATGCTCAGAGGAAATGCGCTCTCACGCCCTGGAGATCGCGGAGGGGCCTGAAACGCGCACTAATTACGAAGAGAGGAAGCCGGCCTGGTTGGACCATACGCGCTGGTTCCAACTCAACGACCTTGTGGAAAAGATAAAAAAACTGTGCAGACGGGGTTGCCAGGGGCCGGGGGAGGGAGGCGGGGCGAACAGGTGGCGCGGAGGATTTTCAGGGCAGTGAAGCCACGATCTGTGTCGCCACAGCGGTGCGTACACGTCACTACACATTGGGCCAAACCCACAGGACGTCCAGCCCCAGAGGTGAACCTGGATGTAAACTGCGGACTCGCGCGAGGAGGACATGTCGCCGCGGGCCCGTGGGTCCTAACAGGTGCACTCTCGGGGGGGGGGGGCGGCGGGGGCGGGTGATAACGGGGAAGCTGAGCATGCGTGGCCAGGGCGTCTTCAGGAGGTCTCTGTACCCACCCCCTCGGTTTTGCTGTGAAACCTAAACTGCTCTTAAAACGTAGTTTAATAAAAAGGACAAATTAGATCAACAAAAATGTTGAAAAGAACGACCCTGAGAGAGGGGCGTACTGGTCCCAAGAGACAGACCCGGAAGAAGGGCCCCATCTGTCCCTTGCCGGGCAGGGGACCGAGTGACAGGAAATGCTCCCTTGTTGGGAAGCCCATCTGACCCCCTCGGGCTCCGTGTAGACGCTGGGGAGTCCTCCCTTCTGACTGTGGGAAACCCGCTTGTTTATCTACACCACACAGCGGGGGCAGTTCCCGTCGTGGCTCAGAGGTGACAAATCCGATTAGTATCCACAGCGATGTGGGTTCAATCCCTGGTCTCGCTCAGTGGGTTAAGGATCCGGCATTGCCGTGAGCTGTGGTGTGGGTCGCAGTTGGGGCTCAGATCCTGCGTTGCTGCGGCTGTGGTGTAGGCCGGCAGCTACAGCTCCAATTCGACGACCCCGTAGCCTGGGAACTTCCATATGCCGCAGGTGCAGCCCTAAAAAGCAAAAAATAAAAATAAAAAATGAACACAAAATTACAAAGGAGTGAGATGCTCTGGTTAGAGGGAACGTGTCTCTAACAGCACAGGAGCAAAACAAGCTCCGCAGTGGCTGCTCTCGGGGCTCCGAAACTCAAGGCCCATCCCGTCTGCAGCTCTGCGCTCTCAGAGGCTTCATCTTTGGCCTGGGGGTGGGTCACCGGAGCCAAGAGACGCCCAGGAGGGTACCTGGGGGTGGGCGTGTTTCGTCTGTCCCCTCCTGGCCCCGGGGTTCCTGTGTCAAGGCTGATTCGGACCTGGCCTGGCTGAGACCTGACATCACGGCCACAGAAACACTCAGGTGTGGGGGTGTTGGGGGTGTCGGGAGAAGCAGGGAGCGCCTGGGCCCCGCAGGCCGTGGGCAGGTGCCCAGCCAACATCCAGGCCCGCCTCTGCCCCCCGTCTGGGGACCTGCCCACCGCCCTGGGGACCACTAACTTGTCTGCAGTAGAAACGTCCAGTGTGACAACGGGTGCCAGGCACAGGAGTGACATCTGCTGCTGAGGGCACAGACGCCCAGGGCACAGACGCTGGTGGCAACTCCCAGCTCTGCCTGCTGCCAGCCCGGCCACCAGTTTCCCCATCTGGGAGTCAGAGCATGCACCTCCTTGGGCCAGTCGCAGGATCAAAATAACCCTACTCGCCGCGTGCTGGGAAGGCAGACACCCCGTGTCACAGCCTCGGCGCTCAGGGCCCTCACCCCCGGTGCCCCTCCCGGTCCCCCAGCACCCTGCCTCTGCCCACTTTCTACCAGGCGGTGCGGGGGTGGGGGACAGCCCACGGAGCCTCCCCGAAGTCCTAGTCTCACCCACTGCACCCTGGGGGCCTTCGAGAACGCTCCACCCCTCACAGATCCCAGGCCTGGCCCCACCCTGGGCCTTGCTCTGTGGACCCGAGTTGGGTCCCTTGGAGAGAAAGCCCCAGGGCCCTCCTTCCTTAGGGCAAAGGGGCTCCGGGAATGGCGCTGCTGGGGAGGAGCCGACAGGGGTCAGGCGAGGGCTTGGGGCGGGGGCGGTCCCGCCTCTGTCTGTGCGCCCCGGGGCAGGTGGACCCCAGGCAGGGTGGCCCCCGGCCCCGTGCCTCTGCAAAGCGGCCAAGGCCTGCACCCACCTCCCCCAGCCCCTCTGCCCCCGGCCCCCAGTCCTGGCCCAGCCTGGGTTCCCACCTCCACCTCCGGCGCCCCCGCTCCCCTGCCCAGGCTGACCCGCAGGAGCCGGGGGTCGGCCCCTGCCCCGTGCTCCTGGCGTCCCATTCAGGCCTTCCTGCTCTGTTTATTTGCGCAGCCAGCAGACAAAAAGCCATGGCTCTGAGTCACTCCCGCTCCCCAGCCGGCTCTGATTCATGCAGGAGGCCCACGGTGGGGACTAGCCCGGCCGCTTTCCGCTTGGTTTCTTCGCGTCTCTGCAGCAAAGGCCTCTGCAGAGGGAGAATGCAAGCGCCGCCGCTGCAGCCCTGAGCTCACGGGCGTCCTGCAGGGACCGACAGCCCGGGGGGGCGGGACAGAGGCTACCCAGGGCTTCCCTTCTGGGGACAGCTCAGAGCCACTGCAACCGGCGCTGATGGAAACGTCCAAACATTTCAGTCATCTTTCTGAAAAAGATTTGGTCATCTGGCAAGTGCGGTCCCCGAATTTGCCAGAAGTACGCATCCAGTGCAGCCCAGGGTGTGAAGGAAGCCAGGCCCCGTGCACGTCGGATGACAGTCAAGAATCTGAAGGGAAAAGTGAGTCAGCCTGGGGACACCAGGGTGGTCTTGCCCAGGGAGGTGCCGGTGTGACTCAGGCCCTACAGGAGGCCCCCAGCTCGCAGGTCCAGGGTTCGAGGGAGCCCGCAGGGACAGGAAGGGGTGCAAAGTCCCGGCCGCGGCCACGCCTCCTTCAGTCCTGAACGTGCGCAGGGGGGCATCGGGAGCGAGGGCGGGGGCTGGCCATCTCGGATTCCGGTGACAGTGACCCCGGGCGCCTCCAGGAGCGAAGGAGGCCTCTCTCCTGCTGGGTTAGGAAGCGGCCGCGCACTGCACGCTCTGCGCACAAATCTAAGCGGCCAGCGGTCACCGAGTCCCGCAGACGCAGAGAATAAGGACAGAGATGAGGACGCTGCCACCAAACCGAGGGGGGAGGGGGCCACAGGGAAAAGGGGGGGCCAAGCCCTGCGCCTAAGGGCCTCCCGCTGACCCGCCTAGGGGAGAAGGGCCCAAGGGAGGGACGCTCAGCTCTCCCCCCACCGAAGCCAGCCGGGTGCCCCTTCTGGAAGAAGACACCCGCGGAGCCTAACCTGGGTGACAACAGCGGCCAGAGCACTGAGGGGGTGGGCCACGGGAGACGGAGATCCAGCGGGTGGGGCCGTTTCCGCATGTCACCTCTGCCAGAAGCCAAGCTGCCACCCTGAGTGCAAGTCCCAGGCTGGGCGGAGGGCTGTCTTGGCGGAGCCCTGGGTTAGCCAGGCGGGGCTGGGACTGGAAGGGTTAAGCGGAGCCCAGAGGAAGGGGTGCTGGTGTGAGCCTTCCACGCTGGCTTTCAAAAGCACTGGTTGGTTTTCTCCAAGTGCATTGCAAAAGGGACCCCGCGTTGGCGGGAAACTTGGAAAATAAAGAGGAGCAGCAGGAATTCGGAGGAAAAGAAGACCTTCTGCTAACACTGGGGTCAGGAGACATGGTTCTCTCCCCCCCCCTTTCCCTGCCCCCTCTCTCTTTCTCACTCTCTCCCCAAACACCCCTACAAGCACACACGCTGAATTTTCAACGTAGGCTCACAGTCTCTCTTCCACCCGAAAGCCATTTCCCTCACATGATTAAATATTCGCTTTCGGCACCAAATCTGCTGACTGTACACCGTCCCGGCACGCGGGCAAACCACGGTTCGTTCGAGCAGCTTCCGGCATTTTCGACATCTCACTAAGATCAGCAAAGTGGACGTGAGTTTCTTTGTTGCCAGGCAAAGCTTCCGTGATCCACTCAGGGTCACTCCTAAAAGTGGACTTGCTCGATCGAGCCTATTTCCAATTATTACATCTTTTTTTTAAAAAAAAACCTACCATCAAAGTCCCTTTAGAAGGAGTTTACAATTTATCTTCTCACTGCCAAGGACAAGAGGGCCTGGTTCCTCCCACTTTCCTCAGTCATGGAGATTATCGTTATGTATTTTTTCCACTTGGATAAAAAAATAATATCCTCCTGTTTTATTCTGACTTTCTTGGCTCTTGTTGAAGTTCCGCGCTTTTCACATGTGCGTTGGCCAACTGACTCTCTCCTTTGGTAAAGTCCTATTTTTTGCCTTTATTTTTCACCGGGTAATTGTCTTTTTCCTTACGGTCTCTTAGGGGCGTGAGGTCTCGTAAGAATACTGAGTTTTAATACAGATTGTAACTACTTCCCTCCCGGTTCATTTTAAAATTCGGGCTACCCCAGGTGGTTTGTTTGTTCTGCATTTGGAAGTCTGGCTTTTAAAGACTCGGAGCTGTTTTCTTTCCAACCTGTGTGTGCTCTGCTTCGAACGACCGGGGCTGTGAAGGGTCCACGGCAGCAGTGTCCCCCTCCATGTCCACCGTCAGGTTCTGTGATGTCCTGACTGAATTCCGCCGGGGGGTGGGGGTGGGGGTGGGGGTGGCGCCCACGTCAGTGCCCGATGGAGCCATGGGCTGTGTCGGGACAAAACGACAAAATGTCACCCCTTCCGTCCCCCAGGACGCACCAGGAGGCCTCATTTTCTCTTCGCTTTGGTGGCGGAAGTTTTAAGGGGGAAGCTGAGTGTGTGGATACTGACGCCCACCCGCCTCGGGGACAGTGACAAGGACGGGGCGTGTGGGAGGGGCCCGGTGCACCTGCGAGCCGCTCTTCTGCCCGTTCGGCCAGGTGGGTCCTGAGGCCACAGGGGCTCGGGACGCAGATGAGGGGTCAGCACATCAGTGGAGGAGGAGACAAAAGCACCCAACTGGCCCTGATGAGGGCGCCACCCTCCGCCCCAGGCCCCTCGCTCTGGGGCGGCCCCCGCAGCGCTGATCACATGCCCCCTCTGCCCTTGGCTGGGGTCCCGGCCTTGGACAGGCAGCCCTGGAGAAACAGAGGGATTCGCCCAGAGGAGCAGCCCAGGGCCCGAGGCCCCACTTTCCAGGAATCGCCAGCTCACAGCGCCCCGGTGAGGGTCTCTGAGCCCATGAACCCCACCGAAACGGTCAGCTTGGGGGGCGCGCCCCGGGCTTTGGGACCCACTGCTGGAGGTGCTGGGTTCACACGCTCCCAGCCCCCCACCCCAGGGTGGGAGACGCTCCTGTTCTCATCTGCTGGGTGGACGCCTGCGGGGCAGAACCTGGGGTCCCCTCCTGGCCCGCCCCCCGCCCCAGGCCACTGCACAGAGGTCTCCGGAGATTTAATCAACAAGCCACTAAGTGTGTTATCACTGCTGTTTGAGGAGCTTTTTTGACAAACACACCAGGGAATCGGTTTCAAAAGGAAAACGCTTTAATGCTGCGCAAGTGGACTGGACGAGAAGCATCCGACAAGCACTGAATCGTGTGGGCAAGCTGGACGACGTCTCTGGGCAGCGGGCGAGAGCTGGCGGCCTTGCACACGCAGCCCCCGCGTCCCCTCAGCCCCCACCGAGGCCCACCACCTGACGCATAGCACTCGATTTTTTTCCTGGTGGTAAAACACACATAACACGCAGTGGATCACTTTGACCTTTTTAAGTACACAATTCAGGAGAATTTCACAGTGTTGTGCAAACATCATCACTGTCTGGTTCCAGAACTTTTTCATCACCCCGAACAGAAATCCCACACCCATTAGGCAACACTGTCCCATTCTCCCTGCCCCCAGCCCCCGGCGAGCCGCGTCTACTTTCGCCTGTTCAGGATATTTCTTATAAACAGAATCACACACTCCCTGGTCTTTTGGGCCCGACGTCGTGAACTCGGTGTCCTGTTTTCAGGGTGCACCCCCACCGCGGCAAGAAGCAGAACTTCATCTGGCTAATACTCCGCTGCAGGGACGGACCACACCGCATCGGTCCCTTCCCCGGCTGACGGACACCTTGCTTGCACCTTCGGCTACTGAGGACAGCGCTGCTATGAACATGGGCGCACACTGCTGTCTGCACGCCGGCGTTCGGTTCTTGGCGGAGAATATACTAGGAGGGCAAGGCTGCGTCCTGCTGCCTCCTGGAATTTCGATAACTGGAGGCCCATGAGAAAGGTACTTGCCATTTTACAGATGGGAAAACTGAGTCCCCGCGAGCCTATGACCCGTCTCAGCCCACACGGAAGTGCACAACTGGGACGTGATGTCCGCTGCATGTTCAAGCTCAGGAAAACCCCTTGTGGACTCGATCCCTTAGGCGCAAGGCAACGGGTTTGGCCCTGCAGATTCACCTGGGGACCCAGCCTGCTCCCACAAGCGGCAGCCTGCGCTTTCCGTCCAATTAAAACTGCCCCCAATAGGAAAAACACCATGTCAGAGACGCTCACTGAGGGGAAAGAATTACCTATGATTTAATCTAGAAGCAGTGATTTCACTGACGAGCCAAAGCCACCATGGAGAGGCGGGTGGACCGCACGCAGTTGGGAACGTTTAAGAGCTCCCGGAAGTCGCGAATTACCGTCTCGTGTTGCGAAGACACAGACAGGAGAGAGCGCCGAGGGCGCGGGGAGCCAGACGCACCGCAGCCTTGCTTTCTGCGCCCTCTCGTCCCCTTTGCCTCCTTCTGGTCGGAGCCATTGGAACTGCGTAAGTAACACTGAACCACACGTGCGGTAACTCGACGAAAAACACAAATATGCAACGCGAGCTGGCCGTCCCGGAGCTTGGTTCTCGGAGCCTGCACACCGACCACTTCCTAGGAAGCCTGAGGTCTGTCGTCGGGGACAAGGACGCCTTCTCACCATCCAGACAGCGCCGCTGCTCCGGCAGAAGGACGCCTTGTGCACTGGACGTCAGGGGCGTTCGGTTTCTCTCCGCAGAGCCCAGCGCATCCTGGTCCCCTGCAGACCCCGGAGGTGGGCGGGCGGGACTCCCCAGAAGTCCACTGACCTCAGATGAGCAGAAGCTTCTAAAGCGGAATTGGACGAAGGGCTTCTAGCCACAGGAGGAGGGAATAAACGCTGCGTTAACCTTGGCCCACGCTGAGCCGCGCTGGGCCCACACCCGTCTGTGCGACCTGACGACGGATCGGCAGTGGCTCCCAGGCCCGGCCAGCCCTGCAGGGCCCTGTCCTCCCAGGTCCCCACCTCTGGGCAGAGCGCTTTCCGGGACCTGCTTTCTCTGGCACCTGAAGCATCTGGAGACAGTGCAGGCCCCTCAAAGTCAGGGGCCACATCTGAGCCGTCTCTTACGCCCCCCATAGGGCGATGCTGATCCCAGGAGCACTCTGGGGGCAACAGGGCTACAGGTCCCGTTAAGCCACGTGGCCCGGCAGCCTCCCGCCCATGGCCTCGTGGCAGCAGCCTCGAGGTGGCCCCCCTGGATTCTACAAAGTGTCCCTTCTCCGGGAAGGCTGGGTGGACACCCCTTCTGATAAACCCCTGGCTTCCAGGCTTCCGAGGGACCCTGAGGGAGAGGCTACCCTGTGTGCAGGGGCCAGTGAAAGAAGGTCTCGCCCACACACAAGCTTGATCCTTCTCTCTCCGCAGTGAGGGGCCCTGACCCTCCGCCACACTATTCCGTGCAAAGTTCCCCACACGTCACTTTTTCTCTGCACAGCTTCACTTTCTCTTTTACTTTGTCATGCCTGAAAAAGTGCCTGTGTTTTGAGTGATAAATCCCCGATGACGGAGCTCTGTTCAGAGTTACCGGGGCTGCCTAAGGAGATTCAGTAACTCAACGACGAAATGATCTGAAATTGCTCGCTTTTGAAATGTAATAAAACGAAAGTGGATGTAGCATATAGTGATCTTTGAAATGAGCAGATAAACGCAGCCCACGCTTTCTGCTTATTGTTTAATTAAAAGAAAGTCTCGAGCCTCAAGAACAACAGCCTAAAAGAGAGTTCTGAAACTGGTGATAATCGAACACCCAGCATAACGGCCTTGAGTTCATCCTGCCCTCGGACCCTTTAGCCGGAAGGGACGGTGCTGCGTGGGTGGAGACCTTGTTCAGCCCCACCAGGGGCCCCACGAAACAGCTGGAGCCACCACGGGGTGCCCTGCAGTCTGGGTGGTGGAAGCAAGTCATTTTGCACGAGGAAAAATGACAAAATAGGACACACCAGGCTGCCCAGGGCGTGGCTGTCCGTCTGGGGCACTTCAAGGATCAGTGGAATAATTTTCTTAGAAAATAGTAACAACAGCCAACTAAGGAGAGGACAGGGCCGAGCACACGGGGCAGGGGTCTGGCTGCCCTCGATACCAGGTGGCGCCGAACGTCGAGCACACCCAGGACCGTTGCGAGACCCTGAGATGGGTGTTTATTTCCCGTGTGTCTCTGCACTATTATTGGGCCCTGCTGAGGCTTTTGATGACTTACGACTGAAATCTTAGGTGGACTTCAGTTGATGATAATAATAGAACGAAAGAACTGGGAGCTGCCTGGTAAGCTTAGTGGCTGGGATTCAGTGCTTTCACCTCTGCGGCCTGGGTTCGATCCCTGGTCTGGGAACTGAGGTCCCACATCAAGCTGATGCATAGCATGCACCGAAAAAAAAAGAAAAAAGAAAAAGAGAATAAACAAGAGCACACTCGGGGTGTAGAGACAGGGTCAGGGCTGGGGGGGAGAGCGAAAGGAAACGCTTACCAGGCAGAAAAAAAAGACCGAAGGATCCAGTCTTCCTCTTGGGTCCCCAACGTGCTCAGGCGTGGGGAAGGGGGCCGCCAGGGGCCATGTGCGCTGCGAAGGTTTTAAATAGTTAAGAACCAATGTCTGCGCGGAGCACAGTCTGGAATGATTTAGATTTCGGAGCTTGCAGCTTCAGCGAGACGGTGTTTATCAGTCGAACCCAATTACGTGAATGGAGACTAGCTGACAAAGTAACGACAGTCCCAAATAGAGGGCATCTGACCAAACGCTCAGTTTGTGAAAGAAAATAAAAGCTTTCCTCCTCCTTTCCTCTCCAATTTGCAGTAATTTCGGCATTTCTCACGGAAACAATAAGTACCTCACTGCCGTTATCAAGGAAATCTCGTTAAGAACGAGATCTGAAATCTACATGGCCTTCCAGAAGGGACCCAGGAGGTACCGATCCTGCCGACCCCAAGGCTGGCTGGCCTTGCTGGTCCTCTCCCGAGTTAAAGGTCTGAGCTATGGAAGCGGAGGACTCTAGGTAACAGGCGCTTTGCACCCACGGGGCCAGAAAGTCAGCCAAGGCAAATGGCTTTTGACTTCTGATCCCACTGCACTCCCTGCAAACAAACCCACTTAAAGAACTGAGATTAATGAAAGGAAATAGCAGCTCAACATGCATTTCTAGATCTCGTGATTGAAAGAGCATGCCGCCTTGCTCGCGTCCTGCCTCGGCGAAGGTTAAATCAAAGCCGAACGCACAAAGAAATCCTCGGGGGCAGAGACTATAAACCACTGGCCCCGGTTTTCTCTTAGGAAGTCTGTTCATTTCACAAGCTGTCCCTCAAGAAGCCCCCACTTGCTTCTGGAGCAGGTAAAAAAAATCTCCTGAATCTCTGAAAAGGGGCACAGAGTCACAGAGAATTTAACAGCAAGGCCCCTGAGGCATTTATTTGTAGAGCCACGGAAACACAGCAGGAGCAGCATTTGTTTTCCGGTAAGGAGTCCGGCTTCTGCCTGTGCTGTTCTTTGTTGCAGAATCATAAGCAACCACCTCTCATTAACTATATATTGGAAAAATGAGACCTCCCTAACCGTCTAAAAAGTGCACTGATGCAAATGACATCAGGGGGAAGAAGTGGATTTTTGTGCAAAGCACGTTTAGTTATTACCCCGAGACGGGCATCATAACTCCTTGTCATTTGCTCATTTGAAATAGACACATTTTTAAAATTCTTGCGGACCGTCTTTGCTCTCAAACTTTTTATTTCAAGGTGGTCGTAGACGTGCACAAGGCTGTACAAAAAAATACACAGACTCTCAGAGACTCTCGTATAAGCTTCACTCAGTTTCCCCTAATGGCTATAGAAAGGGTCCCATGAACACCCCCCGCCCCAGGCACAAGGCTGAAAACTTGCTCTCAGTCCCCTTCTGAGCTCTTCTGCCTGCCCTTCTGAACAGACTCTGACTGTGCCCCCACCACAAACCTCAGCCACGGAGTGGGGGTCGGATATTTGGCCACCATCAAAGGGTTAACAAAAACTAAGCTTTTTGGACCCAGATCTTTCCTGTCGATCACACACCAGATCTACACGCCCAGAAGAACCACTGTGAACTCTCTGTCAAACCAAACAGCTAAGGAAAATGAACCTGATGGCCAACCCCAGAACTACCCTTACAATTCCCCCCAAAGATGCAGGTGGCTATTTTTAAGGCTGCAGAGGAGCTAAAAAGAAAGGAGGATTTTTCAGAGTAGCTGAATTTGATAACCTGAAGCTCAGTGGGCTCAACCTTTTTCATTCAACTGATGGGGAAATGTGGGTCTAAACAAAGAGGGGTGTGCCCCGCTTTACAGGCGCTGCCCTTGGGTGTGAGAAGTGAAATTACAACGTTACAGGAGACATCTCAAGAAGCTGGGTCATCTACGTCTTCCCGTGATCAAGTAACAGAGGAAATCGACACGACAGGGAGAAATTGAGCAATAACTAGGAGCTTCAACAGACACAATGCCTCGGCCCTCTCAAGCATCTTTTTTCTTACACATAATCACAGGATCATATTATTCTAAAGTAACCCAGAGATACAAAACCTGTCAAACACCGCTTTGATTCAAGATGACTCTACTTTCAACGAACCACGAAAAAACTCGCTTATGATGGACTAAAGTTGCGTGCCGGCTTTTCCAGTTTCTGATTCAAGCCTCCTCTGAGCGTGACAACTGTGAGTAATTGATGAGGAGAATCCCAGGGTGCCTCAGCTGAAATCAGCATGAAAACCCCAGGGTTATTGTCACTGCGTCTCACTGCCAGGTGAACACTAAATTAAGGCACATTTAGTGCAACTGAGTGGCATTCAAAGACCAAAACACAAGGCATGTTTCTAGTAAAAACCAACAAACATTAATTTAAAATAACCAATATAATTTCAAATCACTGGGCTTAGGATTTGATTTCTCTCTGGGTCTCTCAGTGACCCCGTCTCTCCCTCTCCCCATCCCCCGACTGTGTATGACTCCAAATACTAAGACTTCAGTCTCTACACTTAAGATAATCTTACGACCCATCTCTACACTTGACAGATAGTTTTGATAAATCGTGGGCTTTAAAACTGTGTGTGTGTGTGTGTGTGTGTGTGTGATGTAAGTCAATACAGACATAGTATCTTAAAGCCAAAGGTTGTCAGTTTCAGATGAGTAATCCCTAAAATTCCCCTGAAAAATAGTATTTCTTATGTATACCAATCAATACCTTTACAGGAATGCATGTTTCCATTGGTATTTCTCCTCTCAGATTTCTGGGCTGCTACTCTTTGCTTGAGAATTACAAGGAACTGTCTCTAATTAATTGCATATTGGAAAAGTGAGCAATCCCTAACAGTCTGAAAAAATGCAACAAATGATTGGGGAAAATAGTGGCTTTTTGCACAGAGCACCTGTTTTAGTTTCTTACTCTGAGATGGGCATAATTATTCTTTATGTAATTTGCTCAGTTGAATACAGACACTTAAAAAATTTCTTGTGGACTACCTTTTCTTTCAAACTTTTGACTTTGAGTTAATTGTAGACTCACACAAAGTTGTAAGAAATACTCCACAGAGATTCCCGTACACGCCTTGCGTGGTTTCCCCCAGCGGAAATATCTCAGAAATCTCCAGCCCAACATCACAACCAGGAAACTGACATGGATAACACTCCCCAGACCTCACTCAGCTCTCGCCAGCTTTACACACACACCCATGGGTGTGCCCGCGCGTGCCCACTCGTGCATACACGTTTTATTCTGTACAGTTTGACCACGTGTGACCCCTTGAAATATCTTCTCAAACAGTTTCTGTTTTTCGTGGTTCATCCTGGCTTTACTTTTGAACGCACTCATGTCTGTATCTCTTAGATGCTGCGTCTTCTTTACGGCTTTCTGCTTTTTGGCCACCCTAGCTTAGTCATCTCTTCTTTGATTTTATTGCCTTATCCCTGAACTCTTTTCTAGCAAAAAGCTTTGTCTTTGGTTTGCTTTTCTGCAGCACGCATGTCCTTTCCCAGGACAAGACACAAACATAAACAGATATTCCCGCATACACTCGCAGGGTTTTTAAAGACACCAGTGAGAATAGATTAATATAAATACTAAGCTTAAAAACTGTCATAGAAGTTCAGCCTTAAAAATTGGCTTAGTCCAATATCTGTTTTTTTTAAAAAAGCCCAGATTTAAACTAAAGTTAGGAGTTACAGGGCTCTGCTCTTACTTGATGACCTTTTTGCCAGGTGAAAGGAATCTGGCATCTGTGCTGCCTCTTCAAAATATAGTGAGGCAAGAATGATGAAAATTCAGTTCTTTTAGGCTCAAGACTTGTCTGAAAATAGTACAGCTTTCAGAAAACCTCAGTAAAGCACTACATTTCAAGTGACCTCAAACAGTCACTCCTAAAGTCCCACGCCTCCAGCCCCCACTCTGGCCAGATGCGCAGCAAGACCTGCTTCTTGCAAGGTTGAGAGAATAACTGCAGATATTTAAGGGGACAAGGTCCACGTAACCCGGGGCAGCACCTACCCTTTATCTCCTCAATGGGTGTTTTGTAACAAAACATTACTTACATTTCAGGTGGCTGGGTCATTCATTCTGCTTCTTCCCCCGGCCAATCAAAAGCTCTCCTAGGATTCTGCATTTCCACTGGGAATTAATTTTCTATTGAGCCCACCTAGCATTCTGAATGTAGCAGGGAACCCACACCTCCAAGAAGTCACATCTTCAGGAGGGATGAAAAGCCTTGTACATATCGGACAGTTAGAGGGCTCTTCAAAGCAACTGAAGGTCCTCAGGGGGAAAAAAGTCACTTTGTTGAGGAGGGGAACCGACTGGAAATCTGTGCATCTTGCAGAAGTTAGAGACATGTCTTCTTTAGCCACGAAACAGAGAACAGGAAAAATGTCAATAAGTGGCTGTCACCTTCCCACACCCTCCTTGCTAGGTGCCTCGGACCCCGCTCCTAAGACTCAGGCATTAAACTCCCTATTGAGATTTTCCGATTAGATGAACCCAGCTGACTGTTCAAAGACACCTGATTTATCATGAACCTGTATTTTAAAGAGCAGGCCAAAGAAGAAAGTCAGGCTAAAATATTAGCACCAGCCACAGTTCAACATGTCCTGTGTTTCGCTGTATATCAAGGGACAATTTCAGCATTTAATGGCGTTGCCATTCGACTAGACACAGCTTTTCTCATACCTCTCACGGCAGACATGAAAACCACACACAACTTAACAGAAAGGTCTAGAAAGTCCTTACTAATACGCGTAACCAATGCTTCTTTAAAATGCTACAAATAAATAACAAATGCCAGGGAGCAACATTTTCAGGCAATCAAACCAATTGCGACTGTATTTGCCGACTAATGGGTTAAAGACAAAAAGAATACAAAAGTCTGCCTAACATGCTTGATGTTAGGTGTGTCAACAGCTGCCACATTTCTCTTCTCTTTCCATACAGAGGGGGTGTCCACTAAAACAAACAAACCGATCGACCAACCCTGGTTTATCAGAACTCATCAGTTATATTCAAGTATATAAAAACACACATAAATGGGCTCCACAGACATCATTTACCCCCACCACATGTTTTTACTTCTTGCATTTTAAGTTTTTTTTTTTCCAAGAAAATTCTTAATACTTGTATTTATGTCGAGCTATGCCTTTTTATTTTATATAATCTTTAACGGTGATCTGTATCTGATTCTCTAAAGTTTAAGCATGTGATTATTTTTAAATGAATTTGAAATGAACCTACTAAATTCTTGCCTGAAGGTAATACCTCTTGCTTTTGTTTTCAATAATTTTCTGGAGGGAAGTCTTAAAGATAATTCTGTTGACATTTTCCTTAAACAAAGCAATAAACATGTACGTTTTAAAAAGATGACATTCCTCGTCTGCTTGTTCTTATTTCAAATGTGCTGTAAACTATGCATGGTATAAAGGGTAAGTGGAATTAACTAATGGAAGCTCATAATTTAGGCAGCAAAAAATCAGAATTAATGTATTAACCCACTGGAGCAATTCAGTCCTCGGCCAATCCAAACTTTCTTTCCTGGAGAAATACGTGATTGAGACACTTTCCATCTGCTTTGGACAAAGGAGAAGATTCCCATAAGTTATTCTTTGCTAAAAATTCTTTGTTAAAAGCTTCTAGAATGATTATTAACTTAGGGGGCTATTTCACCAAAAGAATTTTCAGCAGCCCAGTAATAAGCATTTTTATAAATAAAATAAAATCCACCTGTGCTCCATCAGCCTTTTGTATCCACAGCAAAAACATTTGCAGCTATTAGAGAACACACAGAAAAGAAATGGATACTTTGGGGAGAATGGGCGGCTGCACTCTTGATTAATCTAAATTCCTTCTGTGTGAAGTAGAGACGAGAATAAAAACAGTGCAAGATGAGCAAGAAGCTAAAACACACTAAGTAGGAAGGCTTTTGAACCCGGCCTTTCCCCCCTTGCACCCTTCACTGCGTTGCCCGAGAGAGCCATTCAAAGGAGAACGCTCACAGAGCCTTCTGGAAAGGGCAGGACGGCAGCACCTCCGTAGTTAGAGATCATCTATGGGACTTCCGAGGGGTCTGGTGAAGAGGGCGGGTGCACGCCGCCCGGAGCGCTCTGCTGGAGGAACCCGGGACTCCAGCGCTCTCTGTATCCCTTGCAGTCTCCAGGGCGGGCCCCGCCGCGCCGCCTCTCTTCCCCCGCAGACCTGTTTCCCAGCCTGGATCCCTCGCGCTCTCCCGCGGGGCCCAACGCCGGGACGCAGCGCGCGCAGAGCCCCCTCCCAGAATCTCCGGGTTCAAGGCTGGGGCCAGAGACTCCAGTCCCGAGGTCCAGTCCACCTGCCCGCGGGCAGTCGGGGTTCCCAGCGGGGTTCGGGTCTCTGCGCCACAGCCTCGGCCCTGTCTCCCGCGCTCCGGCGCGGATGGTCCCCGGCTCTAGGAGCCTCCAGCGCGGGGCAGTGACCTCCTGCCTCCTCCAGGCAGACGTGGACGCGGCCGGTCCGCAGCTCTGCGCCCACCAGGAGAACTGGGTGTCCCCACGACGAACGCGCTCTGTTGCTTCCCGGGAAGAGGGCGACGCCACGGCTCAGCTCGGGCAGCTTCGAGGGACCCGGAGGGCAGCTGGCCCCCAGGCCCCTGCCCCTGGCCAGCTCTGAGCAGTTCTTCCGATGCCCACTCCCTCGACGGTCACCCACAACCACCCCCTCCCCCCCGCCCCAGGGATGAAAAACACGACTGTCACCGGTCCACCCGTTCCCGACGGACACAGCTTTTTGCAAAACACCCGTGGGCTTCCAGACCGATCCCCATCAGTTGCTAGGACAAAAAGCACACCCCGTCCTCGTCCCCGCGGCCCTCGAGTCTCCACCCCGAGGGATGTGCAGGCCGGGTCGCCCGCCCCCCACGGGCGGAGGGCGCCCGCAGCGCGCGCGGCACCTACCCTGGCGCGCAGGTCCGGACGTGGGTGGCGAGGCGCTAGTGGGAGGCGGACATGGACCACGCGCCCTCCATGCGCCACACGGAGAAGGCGTAGCTGAGACGCTCGTGGGCCACGTAGCTGCAGCTGGTCATCTTATTGTCCATCTCGTCGCTCTGCAGGACCTGGTAGAGGAAGTCTATGTACCTGGCGGCCAGCTTGAGCGTCTGGATCTTGCTGAGCTTGTCCGAGGGCAGCGTGGGGATGATCTTGCGCAGCGCGGCGAAGGCCTCGTTGAGCGACTGGGTGCGCTGGCGCTCGCGCACGTTGGCCAGGATGCGCTGGCTCTGCAGCTCCTCGAAGGACTGCGCGCTTGGGCTGCCCTTCTTGCCGCGCTTGCCGGGGGTCGGGCTGCCATCTTCGCTCGACTTCTTGCTGTAGCGCCGCTTCCGGCCGAAGCGTTTGGGCTGCCGCTCGAGTTCCTCCTCGCTGGTGCCCAGACTGTCCACGGGGGACACGGGCGAGCTGGAGCCCTCCTCCATGGCGCCCGCCCGGCGCGCGTGGGGCTGGGGGCGCCGGGCGCCGAGCGCGCGCCGCTGGCCAAGCCCGCGGTCGCCGAGCACACGCTCTCCGAGTTGCCCGAAAGGCTCTGATTTCAAGGCCGGCTTGTGCAAAAACGAGGTCTCCGGGAGAGGAAGTTATTCTAACTTTTTTGGAAACTCTAGCCGGGCTGCGTTGCTAAATAGTTGTCAGGAGCGAGGGCGGCGCGCTGATTGGCCGCCGCGACCGGGGGCAGGACAAGTTCTGGGGCCTTCGCCGGCCGCCCCCGCCCCCCGGCGCGGCACTTTCAGTTTTGCCTCCCCCATCCGCCCCGGCCGTGGCGGGCACCCGAGAGGCCGGGCACCCGAGAGGCTGGGCCCTCGCGCGCCCCCCGCGCCTCCGCCCCGGGCTCCGACCGCTCTCTGGCCGCCCCGCGCCCTGGGCTTAGCCGACCTGGCTTTTGTCTGCTCCGTAACTGGAGATCGGGCCCCGCCGGGCTGCGGGGTCTCTCCCTCCGCGCGAGGGGTGCCGGGGCCGAGTCCTACCCTAGATGCGCTGCCAGGAGGTGAGGACGCGGCGAGGAGTCCCCAGGGGCACCCCGGCCCCTGGGCGCCCGGCCTGCTGCGGGGCGCACAACCGATCCGCGCCGCTCCCGCCCGCAAGTTCGGCTGGGGGTGGGGGATGTGCGGGACTCTCGCCCCAGCGCCCGGGCCGCGGGCGTGCGAATGCTCCGGTGCCCTTGGAGACGCCGCTCCCCACGCACGCGCCGCGGGCATCGGTGGAGACGCAGCCGGCTCTGCCCAAGCGATGTACCGGGGAGTTGTCACCTGAAATTGCTGGGGAGCCCCGGCCTCGACGCCCTGCGCAGACCGCCCTGCTAAGTGCTTTACAACCTCAGCGCCACCGCGAGCCTCCGCGGGAGCGACTGGTGCCCGCTGCGCCCACCTGACTGGCCCTGCCCGGGTGCCGGAGCCTGGCGCGGGTGCCCGCTAGGCCGCGGTGCTGGGCCCCAGCCTCGGCGCCCCCTCTCTGCTTCGCGGATCTGCCCTGGACAGAGGGCGGTCTGGGGAGAGGCGCGGCCTCCCCAGCGCTGGGTGCCCGCGGGCAGCCGGGCCAGGCAGGCGCAGGGCGAACAGAGCGCGGGGCCCGGCCTCTGCGGGCGACACCGGGGACCCCGGCCCCGCGCCATCTGGACGCCGAGCGCGGGCGCGTTTGAAGTGGTTCGGGGGCTCTTTGTTCGCTAGGCCGCCCTGGCTCGGGGCCTGGAGGTGGTTTACGGCCTGGATGCCTTTGAACCTATTCCCAGGTGACCCGGGCCCAATTAGGCCCGGGCCTGAGTGGGCTGTCAGGCCCGCCGCGTGATCAAGGGCGGCCTGGGCCTTTTTATTGCAGTTGAACTCGGGGCCGGGGGAGCTCGGCCTGGGCTGCTCCTTGGGCCCCGCCGGGCCGCGACCACCTCGTTAGGAAACCCGAGGGCGGGTGACGTCCCCCCCCCCCCCCCC
>PVHT021183553.1:198636-221643 GCA_004024745.2 Catagonus wagneri
GGGGGGCCCTTGCTGACCACACGTGCCCTGACCCCCATAAAGCCCCTGCCCTGCTGTGGTCTGCTCATAAACTTTCCTGAAAAGGTCATGTGAATTTATCGTCCCCAATACTTTATAATGAGAAATTATGGTCCCTCTTCCGCATGGCACTTTTGAGCTTCAGCAGATCTTAAATTAAAACTGTATACATGTTTTAAAATGTTCTTTAGAAATCTCTCAATGTCTAAGTCGAAAAAAATGTGGCTTCAAAAGTCCTGACCACTCGTCTAAATAAACATACAGGCTTGACCTCGGAGGTTTCAGAGAATCAACTTGGAATTAAACCTGTGTGTTAAAATGCTGATTATATCTTCAATGTAAAATCTCATCAAAGAAGTCTTCCGGGGGAAACACTTGAGGGTGTATGGCAAATTTCTCTTTTATGGAGGTCATCAGAGCAGTGGGGGGCGGGCCGAGAGCTTCCCCCCGGGACCAGGGCAGCGAGCGATTGGCTGGCCTTGTTTAAAGAAGAAAATGTGTGTTGTGTTTATGCAGGGATAAGGGCAAGCTGTATCTTCTCAGGGCTACACATTTTGGAAAAGGTCTGCAACTGTTTCACTCGACTCCTTCTTCCTGCTTCATTTCTTGATCTTAGAGAAGACGGACGAATAGCCCCCAGGAGTAGCCCGGTTTCCCCTCCTCATGGATGGAAACGAAATGATGGGGCGGGAGACCGGCCGACCCCAGGCTTCTCCCTCTAATTCTGCCTTCTCCCCCGTCCCCCCGCCCTGCTGACTTTTCCTCCTCTTCAAAAAGACCCTCGCGCCCAGCTCCAAAGAGATGCTATCTGAACTCTGACTCTAAAGGGAAATTAGCTTTTAAAAAAATGTTCTTAAGTTATGTTTTAAAGTAATGTTTATTTTTTTTAATGGCCACACTGACGGCGTATGGAAGTTCCCAGGCCCCGGATGGAGTCTGCGCCGCATCCGCGGCCGCGGCGCATCACGCTGCCTTGGGCTGGGGCTGCAGCCTGCGCCTGCTCAGCAACCCGGGCTCCCGCGGTTGGACGCTTCACGCTCCGCAATAGGAACCCCCAGCTCTGTTTTATTCACCTTGACTTTGGCCCCCCCAGGAGAAGCTAGTGAACGCTAGTCTCAAGAGGTGAAATTGTCACCTTTATGTCCCTGGGAATATCTGCAACATCAAACATGTCACCTCTCGAGGGCTAAATGTCCAGTGCCACTTCTGCAGCCCGGGTCTCTCCTGCAGCCCCTGGCCTGCTAGCTCATGGCCGAGCAGCTTGGGTCACCATCACTCACCGTTCGATGGTCCAAAGGTTTGCAACTCAAAAGGAAGAAAAAGCTTGCACTCGTTTTCCATTGTTAAAGTATTTGCAGGGAAAAAAAAATCTGGAATATTGCATTTTTTTAAATTCCAGGAGTAAAATTTTGGTATATAATCAGCTGCAGGGCAAAGAGTAGGAACTTGCAAATAACTGGATGTTTTCTTTAGGGTCAGATTGGAGGAAAACGGTCAACTCAGTGAAGAGGAAGGTGGAGGAGGAGAGAAGGTGATGAAGGCATAGGTTATAGGGAGTGGAAAATACGCTGGAAGCAGAACAGCCACAAGCACTTGCTGCTGGGGAGGGTGGAGAAGGGGCCAGTTTCCCTCCCTCACGCCTCCTCTGGCTGCTTGTAGGCCTCGGACCCGGAGCTCCTGAGCCAGCAAACAAGGAGGTGCCAGGGACAGCAGTGGGGAGTGGCTCTCTCTACAAGCGGGTGGAGCGCTTTCTCCTTTTCTGAAAGTATAAAAATAAATATACATGCAATAACCTACACACCCATTTCAAGTTTAAAATGGGATACCTTTTGACAAATGCGGGATCGCCTCCTCAGTCCAAACATACCCATCACTCTGGAAAGTTCCCTCCTGCCCTTTGTGGTCAGCCCTTCCCCCGCCCCCAGCCACTAGCATCCACAGATCTAATTTATGTTCCTGTTTTGCCTTTTCCAGAAAGTCATAAAAACGAAGCTGTCCAGGACCTGGCCCTTTGTGTCTGGCTTTTTACACATAGAATAATGCCTTTTAGATGCGTCCACACTGCTCTGTGCCTCTAGACTTTGTTTCTTTTTACTGCTGAGTGTTCTGTGGCACAGAGACGCTGCAGTTTTCTTATCCCTTCACCCCCTGATGGACTTTGGGGTCGTTTCCAGCCTTTGATGGTTATAAATAAATCTCCATTTAAGTCATTGTTTAGACATGTTTTCTTCTCTTTCAGGTACATACCTAGGAGTGGGGTGGCTGAGTCCTATAAAGCGTACGCTTAAAAAGAAACTTCCAGACTATTTTCCGAAGTGGCTGAGCCATTTTGCATTCCCACCGGTAACGTTTAAAGTTCAGCTGCAGGTGGTTATAATAATAAAAACAAAAATCAGAAAATCACAAGTGTTGGCAAGGATGTGGAGAAACTGGAATTCTCACACGTTGCTAGCGGGGCCATCAAACATAAAATAGCACAGCTCCCCTGAATGACAGTTTGGCGATTGCTCGGTAAATTAAATATAGAATGATCGGGTGTCCCAGCAGTCCCCCACTTGGGTGTATACCGCAAAGACTCAAAAGCAGATGTTCAATCAAAAGCTGTACACAGATGTGCATAACAGCCTTACTTGCAAAAGTGTGGAAACAACAAACTCCCCATTGGTGGATGAATGGATCAACAAAATACGGCATATTCCACGCGATGGGATATTATTCAGTCTTAAAAAGGAATGAAGCTCTGATAGGTGCCGCAACACGGATGGACCTTGACAGTGTTATGCAAAACGAAAGAAGCAGAAGAAGATGTCACACACTGTATGGTGGCGTCTGTAGGAAATAGCCATGCAAATCCACAGTGATGGAAAGACGATGAGTAGTTACAGGGGCTGGCAGGGGAGCGTGTACTGATCGTGTTTTTTATTTTCTGTATTTTATGATGCTCTGACATGTTGGGCTCTGGTGGACCCAGAGTCAGCTAATTCCTGCGGACAGCAAACAATAGGCTTCAGGTCATCGCTTTGATATGCAAACCAACCAACCCTGGGTCTACACTGCAGCCCAACTCACTTTACCAATGTGGAACACAGTCCCCTGCCCTGAATCACCCCGGGGCCAGTTACCCACAACTAGGGACCTCCTGCAGCCGAGGCCTACTGGCATTGTTTAAACGATTTAAGTTTCAGTCGGCTTGGCTTGCTCACCCTGACCGCCTGCCTTTCCCACAAAAAAACGCAGTGTAGGCTCCAGTCCACATCCCGCTCTTTTCTGCCTCCTGCCCACCCCGGCTCTTCCCGGCGTAGCCTCGCCTCCGGTTTCTGTGGATCCCTGAGTATAAATCTTCTTCCGGAGTTCCCACTGTGGCTCCGCAGTTAACGAACCCGTCTAATACAAACGAGGATACGGGTTCGATCCCCAGCCTCGCCCAGTGGGTTAAGGATCTGGTGTGGCTGTGAGTTGTGGTGTAGGTCATAGAGGTGGCTTGGATCCCGTGTTGCTGTGGCTGTGGCTGTGGCTCAGGCCTGCAGCTGCAGCTCTGATTTGACCCCTAGGCCTGCGAACCTCCATATGCTGAGGGTGGGGCCCTCAAAGGCTTAAAAAAAAAAAACTTCTTCCTTCTTGACAGCCACATCCATTTCTCTGTGTCTTCTCATACCTAATTAAAACAAATCCCAAGTGCATTTTAAATCGGGGTGGGGGGGATAGGAAGTGACTGTTTAATGTGTATAGGGCCG
The DNA here is from genome assembly GCA_004024745.2 of Catagonus wagneri. Taxonomy (NCBI): domain Eukaryota; kingdom Metazoa; phylum Chordata; class Mammalia; order Artiodactyla; family Tayassuidae; genus Catagonus; species Catagonus wagneri. The sequence continues at coordinate 202,389 of PVHT021183553.1, forward strand.
TCTTTCAGGGTGATTAAAAATATTCTGGAATTAGGTAGTGATAATGGCTGCATAACACTGTGAAGGTGCTAATTGTCTAATGATCTGATTGTCTTTACCATTAGACAATTATTCTGTATTTCTGCATTCCGTACTTCTGTATTTCTACATAGACAATCACTTTAATCAGAAAAAAAATTTTGCTCATCATTTCCTATTATGTGCCTTTTAATGCTTTTTATTGCCTTATTACACTAAGTAGGACCTCCAGTACGATGCTGAAAAGAAAGAAAAATGGTGAGAACAGAAATCCTTGCCTTCTTCCCAATCATGGAAGAAAAGCATTAAGACTCTTGCCATCAAGTATGATAGTGGATGTAGGTTTTTTGGTAGATTTTCTTTATCAGGCTGAGGAAATTCCCATCTATTTTTAGTTTTCTAAGGGTTTTTAGGATGAATAGGTGCTGAATTTTGCCAAATGCTTTTTCTACAGCTATCGATGTGATCGTATTGTTTTCCTCTTTTTTAGTCTATTGATAAGGCAAATTACAGTCGCTGATTTTTAGAGGCTGAACCAACCTTGCCTCCCTGGGGTGGACACTATTTACCAAGTCTCTGACAAGAAGTCTTCTGTGACTCTCATCTCCGTTTCTCTCTATTCAGTGTATATTTTTTTTACCTCCAGTTTCTTTCAAGATCTTATCTTTATCTTGAGTTTTTAACTGTTTGGCCATGGTGTGTCTGGATGTGTCAGTATTTATTTTTATTCTGCTTGAGATACTTTGAGCTTTTTTGGTTTTTAGTTTGTTGTTTTTCTTTAATTTCATATACTGTCAACTACTGACACACAAATCTTCCTCCTGCTCAATTCTCTCGCTCCTTTCTTTCTCATTCTGGGACTAAATCTACATATGTTAGAGTGCTTCCCCACAGCAACCTCTGCGTATGCTCTGTTCTGTTCTGTTTGTTTTTCTGCTTCTCTTTTTCTTCTTCGTGTCTCAGCTCTGATCATTTCTATTGGCTTAACTTCAAGTTCAATGACATTTTTTTATCTGCGGTGTCCAAATTTCTGATAGGCTTGTTGAAGGACTTCTTCATCTCTGATATGGTAGGTTAAAAAAATTTATTTCTTGCATTTCCATTTGATTCCTTTATTATGGTTTTAGTTCTCTGCTGAAATTTCTCATTTTTTCTCTCTCTCTCTCTTTTTTTTTAGAGCCACACCTGTGGCATGTGAAAGTTCCCAGACTAGGGGTCAAATCAGAGTTGCAGATGCTGGCCTACACCACAGACACAGCAAAACGGGATCTGAGCTGCCTCTGAGACCTACACCACAGCCCACAGCAATGCTGGATCCTTAACCTACTGAGCAAGGCCAGGGATTGAACCCGCATCCTCATGGATCCTCGTTGGGATGGTTAACCACAGAGCCATGAAGGGAACTCCCCTCATGTGTGCTTATGCATTGTCCACCTTATCCTCTATCTTATTTCTTATGTTAAATACTTTATTTTCTCTATTAATTGTAGTTGTTTTAAATCCGTGTCTGATAGTTCCAACGTCCAAACCATCTCTGGATCTGGTTTTTCTGATTATTTGTCTCTTGACGATGAGTCATCTCTTACAGTTATTCTGTGTATATCAAAACATTTTTTATTGAATTTGGACGTTATATGTGAAAGAAGAGTGGAGAATGAGCAAAACGGTATTTATGCCTGGGAATGGGCATGCGTCTTCTGAAGGTCTGCTGGTGTGGGATTTGAGACATTCTGTTTAGTAGAATCCGGTGTGGAGTTTCTGTTGCTTGACTTTAGTGACTATGGACCTTAAATTTCTTCTTTGGAGGGTTTCCTCCTTTACTCTCTTTCCCTCAGCTCTATTTTCCCTGTGCTTCTACAGCATAAAGAGGAGCTTTCTCGACTTTCTTGACTCTCTCCCAGTGGTTGTCTCTGATTGCACACCCTGGAGGCGTCTCCATTCTCCTGTCCCAGCCTCTGTCCTGGGCGTGCATCTAGGTCCCAGGAATGAGGCTTCCTCAGCATGCTACCTGTCCCTCCTGTCAGCCTAATCCTGCTTTATTAGTGTGGGGGAGGGTCTTGGGTGGGAGAGAGCCTCCTGATCTCCCGGCAGTGAGAAGCAGACTTCTGCCTGACAGGCAGCATCTTGTTTGAGCCGAGTGCACCCCTGCTACCAGGGAGTCAGCTTTTGCTTCTTTCTCTCCCCAGAGGCAGAGCGTCCTTTCCTGGGCCCTGGGGGCTGGCCCTCCCCCCAGCTCGACTTCTGCTCTGAAAGGTCAATGAAGTAGTCAGGCTTTGGTGTCTGTGCACCACTGAGATGGACTCTCTGAGTTCTGCTTCCCTGCCCCGATCTTTCTTGAAAATACTCGGTGAAGAAAGGCCCATCGAAATCGCCGGCCAGTGCATGCAGACTCTCTCTGTGTCCAACAGGGATGCTGAGCTGTGGTACCAGCCCACTGTGTTAGCTTATTAATGCTGCCCTAACACACTGCCACACGTCTGGTGGTTTAAAACCACAGAAATGTGACCCCTCACAGTTCTGGGGGACCGAAGTCCTCCTTAGAGAGGCCCTAGGGGAGATTTTGCTCCTTTGCCTCTTCTGGCTTCTTGCGGTTGCTGGCATCCTTGGCTTGCGGCCACCTCACGTCCATCACCTCTGCCTCTGTGTCTCTTGTAAGGAGACTTGCCATGGATTTAGAACTCACTTGAATCATCTGAAATGATTTCACCTCAAGATCCTTGATTAATTACACCTGCAAAAACCCCCTTTTCTGAGTAAGGTAACAGGTTTCAGGGACTCAATTTCAGGTTTCATAGACACAGCTTTGGGGCCACCATTCAACCCAACTCACCATATTCAGCCTTTGACAAATTGTTAGTTTTCTACTGTTTCTTTTTTGCCTGCTTGTATGGTAACCACCTCTTTTTATGCTCCATCGAACAAGAAGTAATCCATGTGGCCCACCTCTCATCAAAGGGCTTGTCATGCTTGGAATTTAGTTTTTCTGTTGCCTTGTGACTTCAGTTCTTTAGGGACCGAAGGAAAATTATGATCTTGTGGCTTCTTGTCAGGTCAGCATAGGAGCAATGTTCCCCTGCAGCTTTTTACAGCCGAAGCAGAAATGGAACTCCACTCAAAGCCTTTCCCAGCCACGTCTCATTGCTGCTGCCCCCTGCTGATCACTGTTGCAGGCGTATAAAGGTGCGCAGCCAGGTCACCTCACCACTTCGTGGCTCTCAGTGGTCAGCAGAAGCATCAGCTATCTTTTACATCACTTCTTACCAGAACTTGTACTCAACTCGCCTCTCATGGGTCTCTTTGCCAGAATAATTGTGTTAGTCTTCCAAGACTTAGGAAGAACTAGTTTGTAAATTCCCAAAGGTAGGACTCCTAGAACTTTCCTAGTGAGAAGCCTTGCCCTTGCAAAATCTAACATCATAAAGTGCACCCTGTTCATGCACCGTTCATCCTGTCCGGGACCCACGCAGACGAGCTGTGTCTCCCTGCCCGTGTGGTGGGTCCCAGTGCTGTCTCTGCCCGCCCTTTCCACCCACAGCACTAACACGGGGCTAGCACCTCACAGGCGGTGTAAACCCCACATCCTGGTGTAACTATTAGAGCTCTCCTTTTCAATCTCAAAAGGGTCACTTTTTGGACAATACATTAAACAGGCACCCTGCCCCTAGGGGACCAGCTCAGCCAAAACTCTTTGTTGCACTATGCGTTTTGCCACCAGCACTGCTCCTGTGTTCTCCTGACCTCTGACCTCTTGCGCCGTCCCATCCTCACCCTGAGCGATGACCCCTCAGCCCTGCACTGGCCCTCCCTCTCCTGGGCCATGACTCTTCTCGTGGAAGCAGCCTTGAGAGATGTCCCACCAGGTGCATGCCATCGCACTGCACCGTCCCTGGTGCTGACTCAGGTGGCCTGGGCTTCTCCTGGAGCTGGGCGTGGGCTGAGTCAGCACCGCCACGACGAAGGCAGAGCCCAGACAGGCGGACTTTGATGTGCAGAGTCTGCACTGAGAGGGACGGCTGGCGCACACATTTGTGGATGTGCCCTGAAATCCACGCGTGTCGGGGGTCCCGTACAGAGATGCCCGGGATGGCTCTGAGCTGGGGCTCTCTGCAGACCCCGGAGTCACGGAGCATCTTCGCTTCTTTCCAGATGAGGACAGAGGGGTGCTCAGCTCCGGTCACGTGGCAGCTCGGGCTCATCCTCTGGCTCCTTTCTTCCCTGTCTTCCGACATTCCTTATCTTTTGGGATCATAAAAATATTTCATACGATGTAAATTTTCCTTTGACTCTTTCTCTTTTTCTTCGATGGGCTGGGGTCCTCTCCCCTCTTCCAAGAGCCCTGAGCTTTTGGAAGGACACCCCACCGTGTGCGAGCTGCACACACACAACCTTTGATCCTTTCACTGACACATGGCACATTAATCATACTTTGCAAACTTGCATTGTCTGTGGCTGACATCATGGAGCAGGGTCCTGTGAAGAGACTGGATCTGAAGAACACATGAACCAGAGAATGTACATTGTCAAGTTGATTTAAACATAGGGGAATCGGCAGGAAATTGTTGGCATCATGAATCACGGGCTAAAGATCTCTGCATCACAGGCGAAGCGCTTCACTCTAGTATCCAAGGGCCTTAACCTGGTGGCTCCTTCCAGCAAAGGACTTTCCATAAGAAAGCGCTGATGAAAAATGCCTCCTTTGCGTGGAAAGGGTGGGTTCCCAATTACTTTTTTTAATTTATTTTTCAGAGCAGTTTTAGGTTCACAAAAAATCGAGAGGAAGGGAATTTCCGTATACCTCCTGCCCGCCCACCCCACACGCATAGCCTCCCCCTTTAGCGACACTCCCATCCGTCCTGGACACGTGTTACAACCGCTGAGACTATGTTGCCGTGGCAATCACCCAAAGTCCATCGTTCACAGGAGCTTCACTTTTTGTGTCGCTCTGTGTTCTATGGGTCTGGCCGAGTGTATCAACACGTATCCATCACTATCATATACCGAGCATGCTCACTGCCTACAGATCCTCTGTGTCCCCCATGAGTCACCCCTCCCCCACTCCCCAGTAGGCACTGTTCCTTGTATTGTCTCCTTAGTTCCGCTTTTCCCAGAATGACTTAAAGGTGAGAATCATACAGTGTGTAGTCTTCTCAGATTGGCTTCTTTTCTTTAGTAAAACACATTTGGAGTTCCCGTTGTGGCCAGTGGTTAACGAATCCGACTAAGAAACATGAGGTTGCGGGTTCAATCCCTGGCCTTGCTCAGTAGGTTAAGGATCCGGAGTTGCCGTGAGCTGTGGTGTAGGTCGCAGACGCGGCTCGGATCCCGCGTTGCTGTGGCTGTGGCTCAGGCCAGTGGCTATAGCTCCTGTTAGACCCCTAGCCTGGGAACCTCCATATGCCACAGGTGCGGCCCTAGAAAAAGGCAAAAAAAAAGACAAAAAAACACATTTAAGTTTACTCCACATCATTTCACTGCTTGAAAGCTCATTTCTTTTGTGCGCTGAATACTATTCCATTGTCTGGAATATTATCCACCCATTTGTCTGTTCACCCACTGAAAGACATTTTGGCAATTAGGAGTAAAGCTGTTATAAACATCTGCGGGCAGGTTTCTGTGTGTAAGCCTAAGTTTTCGGTATCTTTGAGTAAATACCAAAGTGGGTTAAGAATCCCGCTGCAGTGGTCCGGCTCACTGTGGAGGTGCAGGTTTGATCCCCGGTGCAGTGCAGAAGGTTTTAACCGCTTTAGGATCCAGTATTGCCACAGCTGTAGCTCAGATTCGATCCCTGGCCTGGGGACTTTCATATGCCATGAGAAGGGCCTTTAAAAACAAAAAGATCAGTTAGCTGTATTTATGGTGGCTTGTCTGTGCACTCTATTCTACTCCGTTGATCTGTTTGTCTGTTCTTTTGCCTATAAGACACTGTTCTGATTAGTTAGTTTTGAAGTTGGGTAGGATCAGTCTTCCAACTTTGCCTTTCTTCAGTGTGGCGCTTGCTCTTCTTTGTCTTTTGCCCCCGTATATAAACGTTAAAATCAGTAGTTAATATCCACCAAACCACTTCCAAGATTTTCATCAGGATTGCCTGAAATCCACAGACCAGTTCGGGAAGAACCGACACCGTCACAGCATCGAGTCTTCCTGTTTATGAGCGTGGACCCTCTCTAGCTTTAGTTCTTCTTTGATTTCTGTCATCACAATTTTGTAATTTTCTTCATGTAGATTCTGTACGTACTTCGTTAGACTTATATGTAAGGATTTCGTGCTTTTGGGGTGCTAATGTAAATGGCATTATGTTTTCAGTTTCAACTTCTACTCATTCATTGGTGCATAAAGGAGAGTGATTGACTTCCATGTATTACCCTCGTATCCTACGACTTTATTATAATCACTTATTAGTTCCAGGAGGGTTTTTGGTAGATTCTATTGGATTTCCTATAGTAACATTCATGTCATCTGCAAACAAAGACAGATTTATGTATTTCCTCCCATAGTGTACAAGTTTTATTTCTTGTTCTTGTCTTATTGCATTAGCTGGGACTTCTGCTTTCATGATCCTGAAATATTTAAACTCACCGTAAAAGAGGAAAACAAGCATTCAGTCTTCAATTTGTATTCAGACTCCACCGCTTACGACAGATGGACACAGAGTTGTGATCCTGGGCAAGTAACTCAAACGTTTGTAGCCTCAATTTCTTTTTCCGTAAATTGAGGTAGAACTGATATGTACCCCAGTAAGACTCTGTAATGATTAAGAAGAAGAATGCAGAAGAGCGAAGCCTAATGCAGAGGTTAGATATTGTATTTTCATCCGCATATGTACTGCCTTGAGCTTTCCAAGCTGTTCCTTTTTCTTTTTTCTTTTCTTTTCTTTCATTTTTTTCTTTCTTTTTTCTTTTCTTTTTTTTTTTACTTTTTAAGGCCACACCTGCAGCATATGGAAGTTGTCGTCAGGCTGTGGGTCGAATCAGAGCTGCAGCCATCTGCCGGCCTACACCACAGCCACAGCAATGCAGGATCTGAGCCGCATCTGTGAGCTACACCACAGCTCATGGCATCACGAAGTCCTTAACCCACTGAGGGAGGCCAGGGATCGAGTATCCTCATGGATACTAATCGGGCTGGTTACTGCTGAGCCACAGTGGGAATTTCCCAGGCTCTTCCTTTAATGACCTTGTTCCCTTCCCACAAAAGATCGCAGGAGGGCTCCATGACTAACACAGGACCTCGTATCCCGTGAGTCCACTCCCGGAGGGAGCATCGCTGTCCTCTGACTTGGAGCTCTGTTCCTATGGAAGCAGAATAATGGCCCCAAACATGCCCACAGCCTAATCCCCAGAATAGTGACTATGCTACCGCGCGTGGGGAAAAGGGACTTTGCAGACAGGAATAGGTCAAGGGTTTTGTGCTGGGAAATTACGCTGGATTATTTGGGTGGGTCCAGTGTAATCACTGGCTCCTTATAAACAGGGAGGTAGCATGATCTGAGTCAGAGAGATGGAAATGCGACAACAGAAGCAGAGGCTGGGTGATGCGATGTGGTCAGAGCCAGAGAATGCAGGCAGCCTCTAGAAGTGCGAGAGCCAAGGAAAGCGTTCTCCCAGAAGCCTCCGGAAGGAGCAGGGCTCTGCTGATGCCTTGATTGTAGCACAGGAGACCTTTGCAGACTTCCTACCTCGCAACTATGTGATAATTTTAAGCTTGTAAGCTTGCGGTGATTCGTGACAGCAGCCGTGGGAAACCAATGCAGCTTCCTTCTGGATTCATCTCCTAGGATAAGCCCAAAACACCGGGGCCGAGTGGCTCGGCATTTGCAGCCCCACCACTGCCGCTGTTTGCTTTTATGGTTGAAGTCTGGTCGATGGAGACCTGAGCCCACCAGGCAATTGGATTTGCTTAATTGCTGTATTTGCTTAATTTTCCTTCCAAGAGGCCCCCACGTGAGGCCTCTGACGAAATATGACAATAGTTTTGATGGACAGTATTGAAACCTCGTTAAGGTTAATAATTCTTCTTTTACTATCAAAATCCACTCCAGAAAGATCCGGTTAGGCTTGAGCGTGATGCCCTGGAATGCTGTTTACATATTTACCCAGAGCCACATCTCCTAAACATACCAGCCTCCAGGCACATTAGAGAAATAACTGAGGAAAAGTCACTAGGACACTGCAGGGCCCCGGGGAAAGGAGGCAGTGACATTTCTGGCTGCAGAGAAACCTCGCTGGTTTGCTGTTAATTTCCACATCTCTTTGTATTGCACTAGCTTTGACAGGCAGAGCTGCTAACTGAAGAATATGGCAGAATAAATCTTGCTAGCTGAGAACACATTTAGAATAATAATAGAGGGGAACTGGGCATAAAAACTCACCTCACTTGGTGTCTTGGTGCGAGAGACAGGTCCCGCCCAAACCGATGTTGCCCATCTCTCTTGCACCAGGACCTGACATGTTTCCGTGATTTTCGAGCTGCATGCGCCCTCAGAAGGCTCAGTGCGCACGTGATCTGTGTGACAAAGCCTCTCCTCTCGAAGCCGCAAAGGCGGAGGCCGGCCAAGGGACACGGAGCGCTGAGTCAGACTCAGCCCGATGTTGGCGCGGCTTCGGAGCCCAGATGGTATGTGAGGGCTTTTCAGCCGCTGGTCGAGTCAGGCCTGGCTCCTTGCAAGGACACGCGGCGCAGGAGCGAAGTCTGGTGGAAAGGTGATTCACCTTTGCTGATTGAGTCCTGGGTGCCAAGCATCGCGAGAGCCTGGGAAATGCCTCGTCCGGAAACTGAGGCAGGTGAGCGTCCAATGAGCTCCGGCTACTGCTATTATTAGAATTACTACGATCGCCGTCGACGCTCCACTGGGAGGGAGGCTTGTGGGTGGAACAGGTGTAACGCCTCACACACACATGCACTCGCTCACACCCCGACCAAATGCGCCCCCGTCTCGCCCTCCACCGATGCTCCCTGAGCGGCCCGTGACTTGAAACGATGCCCGAGGTACATTCTTTTTCAGAGTCTGCATGATGAAGCAGAGGGTGTTTTTGTAGAATTAAGTGACAGGGGTTCGGCCAAGGTCCACTCGCTCTTAAGTGAGCATGTGTGTGTTTCGCAGCTTTGTTACCCAGCAGCTGGTTTGTCGTCCCCTGAACCTAAAGTGAAACCACAGCCCTGGTCTACTGAGGTCTTTCTTCCCGTTTGGGGCAAATACAGAGATTCTAAAAACTGTTCTCTGCAAAGTTGGCTTTGAAGAGCCAGTGAGGGGAACTGATAGCAGGGAGGACAGAATCAGAAATAAATGGTGGGGCTTCCCGCAGTGGCTCAGCAGAAATGAATCCAGCTAGTACCCATGAGGATGCGGGTTCAATCCCTGGACTTGCTCAGTGGGTTAAGGATCCTGCGCTGCTGTGGCTGTGGTATAGGCCAGCAGCTGTAGCTCCAGTTCGACCCCTAGCCTGGGAACCTCCATATGCCGCGGGTGCAGCCCTAAAAAGCAAAAACAAAAAAAAAAAAGAGAAGTAAATGATGACTTCCTGCCCCCCGCCCCCACCCCGAGTTCTGATGAGCCGTCCCTGGTGGGGGTCGTGGTACTAACAGGACACCTTGCATAGAAACACGGGGTCCTGGGAAACGGCAGAGTGTCAGAGGCCAGGGTGGGTGTGGCGCCCCACGTCCCTGCCCCATGCCACCCCTTCCCTGTCCCCACTCAGCATTGTAACACTGAGGAGGAGATGGGTTGGTCTAGACCCTTTTATTGAGAGGCTTCGAGAGGTCCAGTTAACTCTCCCGAGTTCACGGGGCCAAGAAGAGCTGGAAGCACCTAAAACCGAGGTCTCCCCACCACCACGCTCTCCCACGGTTTTGAGTGAAAAAAATACATACGTCTGGATCAATCTCTGAAGCTTTAGAACAAGGAAGCATTCGAATCCTAGAGCCACAAACCACCCTGCCCCTTGTCCCCTCAGCGGAACTTCTGTCCTCTGCTTCTCTCCTTGGAGGGTATGTCACAGGCTTAGAACACAGTCCTCCTCCCTCGAAGCTGGTGGCCACGTGATGGCTGAGGACAGGGTGCCTGGTGGGACGTGGCGCTCCCCAAGCCCTGGTACGAAGCACCAGGCCCCCCAGCCAGCCTGACCCGAGGGAGCAAGGGCGGTCCACTTCGATGGTGGCCCCTGCCTGAATCTCTGGTTGATGCGACTGGACCCATGTCGCAACGGGAATTGTACTCAGTATAATAAAGCCCAAATTAGCCGTTTTCAGTCCCAGACACTCTTAACTCAATTCAGTTTACCATTTAAATCAGCTACACATAGGACTGGAAAGAAGTCAACTGACTCCAGGATAAACCAGCGAAATCTGTGTACTAGCTACTGTTAGAAAGATGAAGACGCGGGGTGGCGAGGAGAAAGGGCGTAAAATGCCAAGTGAAGCGGGAGTGCCGAAGCCTGAGAGCTCGGAGAGATGGGAATAATTTCGGGAACAAATGTAACCTAATAACTTGTGTCTTCAGAGTGAGGAGGTATTTTTATCTTTGAACAAGACAAGATGATTGGAAAAAGGAACAGAGAATGAAAGTGAGCCTTTAGAAAAAAAAATTTTGGTGTATTGTACAACATGGGGAATATAGCCAATATTTCATAACCATACACGGAAATGGCCTTCACAAATTGTATAAAATTTGGTCATTCCTGCTGTGGCTCAGTGGGTTAAGGACCCAACGTAGTCTCTGAGGATGCAGGTTCGATCCCTGGCCTCGCTCAGTGGGTTAAGGATCCGCCGTAAGCTGCCGAGTAGGTGGCAGATGTGGCTCCGATCCGCTGCTGCGGTGGCTGTGGTGGAGGCCAGCAGCAGTTACAGCTCCGATTTGAACCCTGGGAATTTCCGTACACCATAGGTGTGGCTGTAAAAAGAGTAAAAAGAAAGTATAATATTTTAAGATTAAAAAATAAAATAAAGAGTAAAGAGAAAAAAATCATGCAAAAAATAAGTGTATGAACCATTAAATTCAAAGACTAGTAACAACACATGAGACCTGAAATAAACATTTCAACAGAATACCTGGAAGACAAAAGTCAAGAAAATCTCCAAGATGGAGTTCCCGTCGTGGCTTAGTGGTTAACGAATCCTACTAGGAACCATGAGGTTGTGGGTTCGATCCCTGGCCTCACTCAGTGGGTTAAGGATCCGGCATTGCCATGAGCTGTGGTGTAGGTTGCAGACGCAGCTCGGATCCCACGTTGCTGTGGCTGTGGTGTAGGCCAGCATTTACAGCTCCGATTAGGCCCTTAGCCTGGGAACATCCATATGCAGTGAATGCGGCCCTAGAAAAGGCAATAAAAGCAAAAAAAGAAAAGAAAAAAAGAAAATCTCCAAGGAAAAATAGAACCATATGACAAAGTGACAGGTAGACGAGAGCCACCCCACCAGCCTCAGCCTGACAGGCCATCCTCGACGCCGTCCTTGGGGCCACTTCTCCTGTGGATGGAGAGCTGCTCCCCACAGTCTGCCAGTCAAACCCCAAACCTGCCCAAGTCAGCTTTCCTTGTGGCGGTTGGCTTACTTTGCCGGTGAGTTTTATCCCAAGTCCAGATCTTGTTCCTTAAACTCCAAGAGCAATCCGCTGTAACACACACACATCAGCCCACCCCATGCCTGCAGTTCCCACTTGATCTCGACTTCACGCCTTCAGGTTCCCAGCTGACCCTGGTGCCAAGGGCATGCGGGCTCTCTCTGCTTCACCTCTGCGGAAGAGAAAACCTGCATCTGGCTGTGGGCAATGGTGGTCCAGACAGCGGCCGAGCGGGAGCCGGAGAGATGGGCTGGGAGCCAGCGCTCTGGTCCCAGTGCCGTTGCAGGGCACCAGCACGGTCAGAGACGGACGTGCTCCTTGGCTGGCTCAGAACTCTTGCCGAGGACGTGCCTCCAAGAGACTGTGAGCTCCACAGGGGGAGCGACGCCAGATCCCAGGCCCGCTCCTCGGCCCGTCCTTCCCCCGAAGCTCCAGCGCTCGTGCTGGGATTCCTGCCTTCCCAGGGCACCTGCAGGCAGGGCTGGTGTCCTCCCGGTTTGCAGTCAGGCAAGCGGGCAGCGAGGGAGCTGGGCTGTTACCCGAGGACCGGGCAGAGAGGGAGGCCGCGCCAGACGAGGTCCTGCGAGGCTAGTCAGCGCTCGGGAAACGGAGCGGGAAGACCCCCCCGCTCTGACCGGAGGCAGGGGGTGCGGGATGGAGGTTCAGACCCCCCGGTGCGGGCCCCGCCCTTCCTGCTCAGGGAACTCCAGAGGCCACAGAAGGTTCTGGAAGCTCCGCTGGAGTCTAGCGGAGGGAGAAGGAGAGGTGAGCATCCCCGAGACAGCCCCCACACGTGGGGGAGCGCGCCCACGAAGGGCAGCCAGGCTGGGACGTGCAGCCGAGGGGGCGAGCACGGGCTGGGGAGACAAGGGCCTGGCGGCTGCCAGGAGCGGCCGAGACGGGGAGAAGGGCAGCACCCTGACCCCAGCAAGCGCCCAGACCAAGCGGAGGGGAAAGAAAGAGAGGGTCACACGAGCCCCCCGGAGGTGGGGCGGGAGAGATATGGGGTGGCCTGAGGGCCCCTGTGTCCCGGGGGCGGCACGGGGTTCTCAGCGGGAGGGGGGCACGTGGCGAAGCCCTCCAAGCGGGGCGTCGGGAGTCGGGGGCAGGCGGAGGCTTCTCACCTGGGACCAGGTGCCCGGCCGAAGGGCAGGGGAGTCGCCTGCGGGCTGACGTGGGAGGACTCCCGAGAAGGAGGGCCGGTGCGGGGCGGAGGGAAGCTGTCAGCAGGTGGGAAACCATCCGGCCAAGGGGGGGTGGGACGCGGGGCCGAGGCGCTGTGCTTGATGGCCTAAAGATCTCAAGAAGGACCTGCTTCTGGTGGTGGCAGATGGAGGATCTGGACATGGGGTATCAGCCAGCCAGGCGCTAGGATAACCCGGGGGAGGGCAAGGCTGCGTGGGCCTGAGTGAGACCAGGAGGCGGCGGGGGAGAAACCCAAGAACGAGTGGACGGGGAAAGAGAGGCAGGCGTGTCCAAACCCTGGTTGTTTTCCACGTTCTAACACAAAGCAGCTAGAAGCTGTGAGCCGCAGGTCTCTCATTTCCAAAATGCGGATCACCCCCCGTCCTCCTCCTCCTCTCCGTCCTCCCCATCATCATCATGCTCATCAGCATCCTCCTCCTCCTCCTCTCCGTCCTCCTCTTCCTCATCCGCGCCCTGTACCCTCCCCTCCCCTGCTCGCCTCCCTCCCCCTCCCCCTCCCCCATGGATGAACCAGGTGGGGCCGGTCCCACCTCCGTCACACAGCTCTAGGTGAGAACCCGGAGGTGAGACTTCCTGCTGCCGCCTCAAGGAGGCAGAGTCGACTGGGTACTAAACATAAGCTCCATCCCAACCGCTTTATCTCCCAAACGTCCCAATCCCCGCATCTGTCCCGACTTTCCTATAAGGAAAGAACTTAGCTGTCCACATGTCCTAGGCCCCAGGGGATCTGTCTCATTTTGGAGCTTTCTTATTCAGGCTTTCAAACACTAACCAACAAGTTACAAGCAAGAGCCCTCTGTCTGGGGACAGAGCCCCTGACCCCTGGAAAGGCTGTTCCTTGTACAGGAATGAGGTACAGAAAGGCTGCAAGCACTCTTTCTGTGGTGCTTTCTGTCTGCACTCAGACAGGCGTGGCTGAGATCAAGACACAAGAAAGGCGGCAGGGAGGGCACAGGTGTCAGAGGCCAAGTGGCTGAAACGGGAAGTGAAAAAAACACATTCATTGGCTTCTTTGGCCGTGTGGAATCACCAACTGCCTTGGTTCCATTAAAAACCTTTAAAAAAAAAATTGTATCCAGCAGGACCACTTACGTATTTAGGTTTAACCTGGGATTAACTTAACATGAGTTGTTGCGTGTCCATCTGTTTCCTTTTCTGTTTGATTCGTAGCCATTCTGAGGTAATCAACATTTTTTGAGTTAATGTCGAAGCTGAGGACAGATGGGGGGAAGGGGGATGTATATTAAACAGTGAACGTGGGCCGGGATGAGGCTGGTTCGATCCTGCCCCGAAGGACAAAGGGTGAACACGAGGCTGGCGCTGCCCTGGGGGCTGCAGAGCCAGACCCCACTCAGGACCTGGCGCGTCTGCTCCCGCGGCTCTGACCGCTGGCCATGGGCAGGTCCTTGTTCCCTCCGCATCCGCGTCATGCCCCCCCCTCCCCGTGTCTCATGTTTTCCAGTCCCCCCTGCCTGCCCCACATTCACAAATATTTGAGAAGAGTCAGCAGATGTGGTTCTATCTCCGATTCTCTTTGTTATTCAAATGAGGGGGGAAAGCCAAATTTGAGGAAACCGGTTTTAATTAGCGAATGAACTAGCAGCATCTTCCACTCGCAGGCCAGTAGATCTGAGATTAATTTGCAAATGGGAGCCTTGCTAATCCTTTCAATGTTTTCCTAAGACACGGTTGTGGAAAATGTTACCCTGCTTTTAAACGGAGAAGCAAGCGGCCTCTGTGAGCAGCGAGCGGCTGTATATTAAAGAGGGCCTTTTGAGAGGCGACCGCTTTAAACTCCTTGTAAACATCACTCGAAATGGAAACCAGAACGAGGTTGCTTCTTCATGAATCACTAGCACCCAGATGTGGCAGAGCTCAGTGGAGAACTTTCTTCTTCTGATTTCCAGATGGCTTAAAACACACACGCGCGCACGCACGCACACGCGCGCACACACACACGCACAGGCACACACCATTTTTTATCATTGGAGCGTGTCACATAAGCCTTAGAAGACAGCGAAGATTTCCTGCCACACGGGGTCCCGTCAGAGTGAAGCAGGCCTCCGTCCCTGCCTGTGGGCCTGTTGGCATTGACCTTGGACGCGGTGAACTTGATGTCCCGGAGAGGACTGTTCTGGGAGAGCGGCCTCAGCACTGGCATTCTGGATCCAGAAGTGGGGCTGGGACAGAGAGTGACCTTCAGTGCAATCGGGGTGGACGGTCGTTCCCAAATAGCTGTGTCCACGTCCTGAGCCCTGGAACCTGTGACCGGGAACTTAGTTGGAAAAGGGGACCTGCAGACTAAGGTAAGCATTTCGAGACGAGACCGTGCTGGATCGTTCAAGTGGACCCTAAATCCAATGACAGGTGGCCTTGTAAGAAACAGAAGAGGATGGAGTTTGCATTGTGACCCAGTGGGTTTAGGACCTGACATAGTGTCCGTGAAGATGTGGGTTCGATGCCTGGCCTCACTCACTGGGTTAAGGATCCGGTGTTGCCGTGAGCTGTGGTGTAGGTCGCAGATGCGGCTCAGATCTCGCGTTGCTGTGGCTGTGGTGTAGGCCGGCAGCTGCAGCTCCGATTGAACCCCGGGCCTGGGAACTTCCATATGCTGTGGGTGCGGCCCTAAAAAGAAAGAAAGAAAAAACAGAAAAACAAGAAGCAGAAGAGGAGACACAGAGAGGGGAGAAGGCCATGTGAAGATAGAGGCAGTGACTGGAGCGATGCAGTTAAGAGCCAAGAACACCGGCTGCAGGAAGCGGCAGGAAGGCCCCTTGCCCGGAGCCCCAGGGCCCTGCTGACACCTTGACTGGGGGGTTCCGGCCTCTGGAACTGTGAGAGAAGAAGTTTCTTTGGTTCAAAGCCACCAAACTTGTGATACTCGGTTACGGCAGTGCCAGGAAGTGTATCCCAGGCCTAACACAGAGAACCGGGAGGAGCCAGGCAGAGAAACCGCTGCGGCTCACCTTTCAGATCTGGTTTGCCGTGGCTGTGGGGTACAGACTGCAGCCGCAGCACCGATTTGTACCCCTAGCCCCGGGACTTCCTAGCCCCAAAAAGGAAAAGAGATACGATCCAAGTCAGTCATGTCACTTCTCCATCCTCGCTTTGCATCCGTAGAAAAACACTCGATTTACCTGAATATCAAAAGCTCTCTAAGAGCTAATGTAGTCAGTGGTATAAACTCCATGGAAACATTTTACTTATCAGTTCTTTCACAAGGAATCGGTTTGTAATTACATGTGTATTAACAGCAAAGCAGGTCAGTTATAGCAACGCCTTTGTCGTACTACTCTGACGCCCACGAACGTGTGTACTGAGACACTGCACGGCCCAGAGGAAATGTGTCCACGTTGTGTTGCAGTCACCCAAGGGAGGACACCCCGCCCCGAGGAAGAGCTACCCCTCGGCGTGACAGTCCCACAGGACAACGTTAATGAGTGAAGCCGGA
Source organism: Catagonus wagneri (assembly GCA_004024745.2). NCBI lineage: Eukaryota > Metazoa > Chordata > Mammalia > Artiodactyla > Tayassuidae > Catagonus > Catagonus wagneri. Next base: position 218,618 of record PVHT021183553.1, read on the forward strand.
CACAGAAGCACGCATGCTCCATGAATTCATTTGTACGGAGCACAAAAACAAATCCGTGACCACACCAACCTCCCCTATTAACGGTGATGACAGTGGAGATTTGGGGTGGGGGTCGTGCCTGGAAAGGCGCCCCATGCGGGCTCCCGGGAGGCTGGCTTCCTGGGTGTGTTCCCCTTGTAAATAGTTACACGTGTATGCTCCTGTACGGGCATGTGCATCAGTAATGTTTCAAATGACAAAAAAAGGTCTTTCCGTAATAAAAATAAGAGAACTTTGCATTTGCTAGGGGACGTCATTTCTCTGCCCAGGCTGAAGATTCACCTTCTGAGAAGCAATGCCGTGGCATCGACCGCTTTCCCCTCCCTCCCTTCCTTCCTCTCTTTCTTTCTTTCTTTCTTGGGCTACACCCAGGGCACATGGAACTTCCCAGGCTAAGAGTCAAATTGGAGCTGGAGCCGCCAGCCTTCACCACAGCCACAGCAACAGCAACACAAGATCCAAGCCAGATCCTTAACCCACTCAGCGAGGCCAGGGATCAAACCTGCGTCCTCAGGGATATTAGTCAGATTTGTTTCCGCTGAGCCAGGACGGGAACTCCTCAACTACATCCTTTTTTTTTTTGTCTTTTTGCCTTATCTAGGGCCGCACCCGCGGTACATGGAGGTTCCCAGGCTAGGGGTCTAACAGGAGCTGTAGCCGCCGGCCTTCGCCACAGCCACAGCCACGCGGGATCCGAGCCGCGTCTGCAACCTATACCACAGCTCACGGCAACGCCGGATCCTTGACCACTGAGCAAGGCCAGGGATCGAACCCGCAACCTCATGGTTCCTAGTCGGATTCGTTAACCACTGAGCCACAATGGGAACTCCTCAGCTACATCTTTAAAATGGAATGCCACCCATCCGCAGAGTGTGAGTGGGGCTGTGACATCACTGGGACACAAGGGATCCCGTTAGCACCGTACGGTGTGCGTGATGGCAACACCGGCGTTTAACTCGTAGCTAAGTCTTCTCGACTTAAAACCACCAGGGACTGTGCACTTCTGCCTCCAAATGACTTCTGGGAAGCCCTCCAGGAAGCCAGCTGGCTTTAGCTGAGCAAATGCTCTGCTGCGGTGCTTGGTGTCGGCTAGGACCCTCCCCAGCCCCGGGCACAGGATACAAAGGGGACTGGGGATAAAAGAGTTAGTGAAATCCCTCCAGCAAGAAGCAGAGGCAGGTCAGCGGTGCCAGTCCCCTTGCTTTGCTCTGAGTGCGCTCCGGCCCTGCCCCTGCGCTGCTCTGGGCGGCAGGCACCCCTGCCGCCCGCCCACCAGCCGCGACCCCACCTGTCCTGTCATGAACTCCGCAGCAGGTACTTAAGTCTGAAAGCGTGGATGGAAGGCCCCAGCTCAGGCTGATAAGCTGCAACACAGACGCTCTTTTGCCGTTGCCTTAACCCGACGAGGCGTCTGCACTGTGACTTGGCCCTGAGGTTTACGTGATGGCCCCACCCCTAAAGGCCGCTGTCACTCCTGTCGCCGCAGGTCACCGACGCTCCTTCATCCGTATTAGTGCACCAGACAGATTTTTGGAAATTTTCTACTGGGATGTGGGATGGGGCTGTCTTATACGCCATCAAAGTGGCAGCTCATAAAGGTGTCATGTATAAATAAATCTCTAAAGCTGGTGTCTCCCGGGTTGTCTTTCTGTCCTGGGCTTGGGGGAGGTCACAGAGTTTCAGAACAGCTCCAGCCCTGGGGAAGAAGGTTCAGAGGTCAGGTCCCCGCTGAGCAACTCTCCCAACCGACCGCGCCCAGGCGCTCCAGGAAAGCCCTCGGTCAGGGACCTGGAGGGCGTGTCCAAGGAGCCAATCCGAGGGCGTGTCTGCAGAATCACATTCCTGGGGTGGGCCGGGCTTCAGTGGGCCACGCCCCTCTGAGCACCTGCGTCGCCCAGGACAAGTAGCGGGTGTTCAAAGGCCTGTAGAACCCGAGGAGGGGTTGCTTTGGGCCAAGGCGACTCTTGGTTACAAAACATTCACCATCAAATTTTCAAGCAGCCGTTTCTTCTAGTTTCTTCATCATTTTTTTAGATAAGATTCTGCTTATAGGAGTTCCCGTTGTGGCTCAGTGGTTAACGAATCCGACTAAGAACCATGAGGTTGCGGGTTCAATCCCTGGCCTTGCTCAGTGGGTTAAGGATCTGGCGTTGCTGTGAGCTGTGGTGTAGGTCGCAGACGCGGCTCGGATCCTGCGTTGCTGTGGCTGTGGTGTAGACCGGCAGCTACAGCTCCTTTTAGACCCCTAGCCTGGGAACCTCCACATGCCATGGGTGCGGCTCTACATAAAAGGCAAAAAGACAAAAAAAAAAAATTATTGGCTTGCCATCCTTACTTATTCTTTCAGCTTTTGAGAGTTTTCTTGTCTCAAATCACAAGGCTGCTATATTTCGAAGCCTCTTTTATTTTAATTTTTGATGCCACGAAACTCACGCAAACCAGCTTTTAAGGTTTGTAGGACACTGGTCCTATTTATTTTCTCAAGTTGTTAAATCTGATCCCACACCTGAGTGACGCAGTGGAGGATGAGTCTGTCCCAGGAAGCATGTTTTCCTTAGTATTAAAAGTCCTCACCTCAAAACCACTCTGAGGTGCCACCTCACACCAGGCAGAGTGGCCGTCATCCGAAAGTCTATAAACAGTAAGTGCTGGAGAGGGTGTGGAGAAAAAGGACCCCTATTACACTGCTGGTGGGAATGCAAATTGGTGCAACCACTGTGGAAAACAGTACGGAGATTCCTCAGAAAACTCAAAATAGAATTACCATTTGATCCAGTAATCCCATTCTTGGGCATCTATCCAGAGGAAACCATGACTCGAAAAGACACATGTACTCCAGTGTTCATTGCAGCACTCTATGCAATAGCCAGGTCATGGAAACAACCTAAATGCCCATCGACAGAGGAGTGGATAGGGAAGATATGGTACATACACACAATGGAATATTACTCAGCCATTAAAAGGAACGAAATAACAACATTTATAGC
>PVHT021183553.1:222643-233646 GCA_004024745.2 Catagonus wagneri
CTATCCAGAGGAAACCATGACTCGAAAAGACACATGTACTCCAGTGTTCATTGCAGCACTCTATGCAATAGCCAGGTCATGGAAACAACCTAAATGCCCATCGACAGAGGAGTGGATAGGGAAGATATGGTACATACACACAATGGAATATTACTCAGCCATTAAAAGGAACGAAATAACAACATTTATAGCAACATGGGTGGACCTAGAAATTATCATGCGAAGTGAAACCAGTCAGACAGTTAGACAGCAACACCCAATGCAACTGCTTACATGTGGAAACTAAAAAGACACAATGAACTTCTTTGCAGGACAGACAATGACTCACAGACTTTGGAAAACCTTTGGTTTTTCAAATAAGACAATCTGGGGGGTGGGGGATGCACTGAGGGTTTGGTATGCAAATGCTATCAAACTGACTTGTGATGATTTTTGTACACCTATAATTGCAACGAAATTCAAAAAAAAATTAAAAACAAAAAACAAAGTTCATTTGCAAATCAGAAGGAAAAAATAAAAAATAAAAATTGCTGTGTGTTAAATTACTAAAATAAACGCAAAAAATAAATAAATAAATAAATGTCCTCACCTTGGAGCTGATTAACAGAGTATGTTTAAATTAACTAATCACATTCCTCTAAATGTTGTATTTGGAAAAGGCAATACAGTTGATATGAGGGGACTTTTGAAAGCTTCAGGGGGAGGCTGATAGATAATTGAGCATCTAAATTCTTCAAATAACATCTAAATTCTAAATTGAGCATCTAAATTCTTAAAATAACAAAGTTAATTAAAAGCTCAAAACGTGTTACCTAATCTGTTTCTCTTTCTGGTATTTTAATGTCAGGATTGAAGAGGCAGTAGTTAGCTCTGAGATGGGGAACTGGCCACTCTTTTTGCAATGAGCTCAAAAATACTTTAATTTTATAATCACTTGTTTCATCAGCCACTACCCCACTGATTTTTAAAATTTTTTAGAGAAATATTTATCCTGATGTTAATAATTCCAATGACAGGTGAGGAACTTCTCTGAGAACAAATCACGATACATTTTCAAACTCCCAGTTGTCCCCAAGCTGATGGGGCAGCCCTTCTGTTCATGCAGGGGTGTGCTGGGAAGTCCTAAGAACACTCTTAAAGGGACCAGTGTTTGCTGGAGAGAGAGCCCAAGCACGGGCGGGGAGGTGGGTTTCTCCTTATTAGCCAGTAAAGAGCTCTGAGGCACCGCATTCGGGAAAGTGGCCGGTGGACCAAAACGTGCTGGGGCAAAGATGTAAGGGAGCTCTGACGGTGCGGTGGCGAGGGACTGGGGATAATGACGGCAGATGATGGCAGCCCTGAGTTTTTAATGGGAAAACACATCACCCCGTCCTCAGTTTTCCTTTCAAAAGTGCTTCCAGTAAGTGGCTTCCAGTAAGATCCCCTGCACAGATCGGCCGCGGGAAGACCAGGGGCGCGAAAGGGGACTAACGCAGTTCGCGGTGAAGTCTTTGACCTGATGCAGAACCAGGCGCTTTGGGATCTTTCTGCTTGAAAGTGGTCCCGGCTCAGGGCTCCTGCAGCACCCGTGGCCAGCGCCAAGCTGATTATCTCTGCTTTTTATCTGCAGACGGAAATGGGAACGATACATGCAAAATTAGCTCCATAAATAAATGCTGAAGCCTAATTGCCCAGCCGGCGCTGGCCCTGCAGCAGAGGGATGTGCTCTTGTCTCTTTCATCTCTGGTTGTGGCTGCCCGGGGTGGACCAAGCCTCGTGTGTTCGGCCTCCGGAGGAGTGCTCTGCTGGCCCCCGGCCGTTTTCCTGGTGCAGAAATGTTTACTTTGTGCTAATCGGTGGTCTCCCACTTGGCAGCCTCCTGCAACGGCCGCAGCACTGAGCCAAGAGCAAGTCCTGTGCGGAAAGAAGAGACGGTGACAGGTGACAGAGGTCAAGAGCAGAGACCTCAGGGCTCGCGGCACTTACTATTCTAGAACCTTCTCTCCAGTGCGGGGTCCTCTGCAGCTTTTCTAGCCAGTCTTCATGTCAACGGCATTCTCCTTCTGCACGGGGCTTCAGTTTTCTTGAACAGTCATTATTTTTCTGCACTTATAAAGCAGTCATGTGGTAGAAAACTTGGAAAACGCAGAAAAGCATAAAGAGGAGGAAGGAACCCATTAACGATTTGCCATTCAGAGAAAACCACCCAAAATATTGGGCAGCTGCATGCTCCTTAAAAGCCTTATGGTCTTTTCATAAAACCTTTTTTAAAGACACAACACGGAGCTCCCTCTGCGGTGCAGTGGGCTTGTCGGTGTCTTAAGAGCGCGGCTTTGATTCCCCAGCTCAGCACAGTGGGTTAAGGATCCTGCGTTGCTGCAGCTTCAGCTTAGATCGAGACTGCGCCTCAGATCTGCTCTCTGGCCCAGGAGCTCCCTGTGCCTCGGGGTGGCCAAAAAGAGAAAAACAAAAAGGCACAACAGTGTAAATCGACTGTAATTGGAATATTTAAAAAGATAAAAGACTTGTGACCATTTTTCATATGCAGTAACATAACCTGCTTCTTTTCACTTAACATTATCCCATAGACGTTTCCGTTACTAAAAACTCTCGGGAAACTGTTTATACTGACTGTATAATGTTTCATCACTTAATTTTCCATGATTTATTGGAAGGCCGGCCTCTGGTGATGGATCTTGGGGTTATTTTCATATTTCATTATTATAAATGAGGTGGTGACAACACCTTCGTGCATAAATCATTGTCTCCATTTTTGATTATTTCTTTAAAGTAAATGCTTCAGCATGGCATTACTGGGCCAAGGACTACGGACGTTTGATCATTATTAATATTACTTTACTTCCAAATCACCTTCCAAAAATGTCCTGTTTGTAAGCACCCCACCCAAAACCTGGGAAGGTACTGGGATATTTCCCTGCTCCCCCAGCCCTGAACACGAACATTTTAAAAAGCTTCGATTAGGATAATGCCATGCTTTGATCTACGTTTCTTTAACCACCAGCAATGTTAAACATATTTAACTTATACCACATTTTGTACTGTTGTTTTTATTATTTATTTTTATTTATTTAATTTCATTTTTTAGGGCTGCACTGTGGCATATGGAGGTTCCCAGACTAGGGGTTGAATTGGAGCTCCCGCTGCTGGTCTACACCACAGCCACAGCAACACCAGATCCTTAACCCACTGAGCGAGGCCAGGGTTCGAACCTGCAACCTCATGGCTCCTAGTCGGATTCTTTTCCGCTGCGCCACGACGGGAACTCCTGTACTGTTATTTTTTAAATTAACTCTTTAACCTTCATGGTAGTGGCATATAAGGTGGCGTGTTTTTCTGAATAGCTAAGTAGTTGCATGAGCGCCACTTGCTGACTAGTCCTCCCCGTCTTCCGGCTTTGTGATGCCTTCTTTGTCAAATACTCATTTCTCCGCAAATTGAAACCACTGTGTGATACCACCTTGCACCAGTCAGGGTGGGCCATTATCAAAAGTCTACAAATAACAAGTGCTGGAGAGGGTGTGGAGAAAAAGGAACCCTATTACACTGGAATGGAGATTCCTCAGAAAACTAAAAATAGAATTACCGTTTGAGCCAAAAATTCTCCTCCTGGGCATCTATCCAGAGAAAACCATGACTCGAACAGACACATGGGCTCCAGTGTTCATTGCAGCACTCTATACTATAGCCAAGACAAGGAAAAAATCTAAATGTCCATCAACAGAGGAGTGGATAAAGAAGATGTGGTACATATACACAATGGAATATTACTCAGCCATTAAAAGGAAAGAAATAATGGCATTTGCAGCAACATGGATGGGCCTAGAAATTATCATGCGAAGTGAAGTCAGTCAGACAATGAGACACCAACATCAAAGGCTACCACTTACATGTGGAATCTAAAAAAAAGGGACACAATGAACTATTTTGCAGAACAGATACTGACTCACAGACTTTGAAAAACTTATGGTTTCCAACAGAGACAGGTTGGGGGGTGGGGGGATGCACTGAGGGTTTGGGATGGAAATGCTATAAAATTGGGTTATGATGACTGCTGTACACCTATAAATGTAATAAAAATTCATTAAGTAATTATAAACAAAAGTATTAATGAGACCAAAAAAAAATACTCATTTCTCTCTTTCTGAATTATCTCTTCTCTTCCTTTAGCCTGTCTGTCCTGGATGAGCTGGCTAACATAATGGCCATAATGCTTGTGGCCATTATTTCACTGTGTTCTGACATCTGGTCTGCTAATGGGATGTGGGCAACCGCTTCACGGCTATTCCTTCATTGAGTGTCTGCTATCCCTTGTAGCTTTTCCCCCTTATTCTTGATATTTGATAGTTTGCTATGGTCTGTTTTCATGTGAATTAGCCTTTATTTATTCTGTCTAGAACTTGAGGATATTTTTAAATGACAGCACTCATATCTTTCTTCAAATCTGGAAAAATTTCAGGCCTTATCTCTATAGATATTGCTTGTGCCTGAGTTCCAATATTCTCTCTTTCTAGAAGTCCTACTGGATGCATATTTAAGCATCTTATTTTATTCTCTGAGTCTCTCAGTTTCTCATTTGTCTACTTCTTTCTCTTTTTATGTTGCATGCTGATGAATTTTCAGACTTTTTTCCAGCATTCCAGTGATGCCACGGATCCCACTGTACCACAGCAGAATTTCCATACATACATTCTCTGTCAGGTTCTTTTCCCATATAGGTTATTACAGAATATTGAGTAAATTTTCCTGTGCTATACAATAGGTCTTTCTTAGTTATCTATTTTATTTATTTTTAAATTTTTTTTATTACTTAATGATTTTTATTATAACTGTAGGTGTACAAAAATCATCACAACCAAATTTTATAGCATTTCCATCCCAAACCCTCAGTGCATCCCCCCACCCTCCAATTTGTCTCATTTGGAAATCATAAGTTTTCCAAAGTCTGTGAGTCAGTATCTGTTCTGCAAAATAGTTCATTGTGTCCCTTTTTTCTAGATTCCACATGTAAGTGGTAGCGTTTGATGTTGGTGTCTCATTGTCTGACTGACTTCACTTCGCATGATAATTTCTAGGTCCATCCATGTTGCTATAAATGTTGGTATTTCCTTCCTTTTGATGGCTGAGTAATATTCCATTGTGTGTATGTACCATATCTTCCCTAGCCACTCCTCTGTTGATGGACATTTAGATTTTTTCCTTGTCTTGGCTATAGTATAGAGTGCTGCAATGAACACTGGAGCCCATGTGTCTGTTCGAGTCATGGTTTTCTCTGGATAGTTGCCCAGGAGTGGGATTACCGGATCAAACGGTAATTCTATTTTGAGTTTTCTGAGGAATCTCCGTACTGTTTTTCACAGTGGCTGCACCAATTTGCATTCCCACCAACAGTGTAATAGGGTTCCTTTTTCTCCACACCCTCTCCAGCACTTACTGTTTGTAGACTTTTGGATGATGGCCGTTCTGGCTGGCGTAAGGTCGTACCTTATAGTGGTTGCGTTTCTCTAATAATGAGTGATGTTGATACCTATTTTATTTATAGCAATGTATCTACATTAATTCCAACCTGCGAATTTATCTCCGCGCTCATATTTGTTTATTTTCCCTTTGCCTGTTCTTGTTTTAAATGTTCTTACCTTCCTTTGATTCTTTGAGCAGTTAAAGTGTTTTTAGTTTAGTTTCATTCGGATTATTCTGGTAAGCCCAGTTCTTTGGGCGTGAGGTCTCCCGTTTGGGGGAGTGGATTGTGTAATCTCAGCTGACTCAGGAGTGACTTGGAGTCAGTTCTCCCCTGTGACGTGGTTTTCGGCCAGTTGTCTCATACCCCAGAAGAAGCGTGAATTTCGACCTCGCACCTGCACAACCCACGGGCTGAGTTTTTTTCTCGTTCGACAGCTTGTTACAGCAAGTTTTCTTGCAGGCCGTGACCTGGGACCAGAACACAGAGAATTTTCTGCCCCCTGCTCATGCGTGGTCAAGAGCTTCCCAAGCTCGCATTTCCTAGATTCGGGTAAGAAGAGCAATTCCAGAGTGTCGCGGTTCAGGGTCACGTGAAGCTGCACGGCTGTCAAACCGCAGCCCACACCCCCTTTGGAGCCTGAAGCCGCAACTCCCGCTCTAGCGGAGGTTTTCCTCTTTCTTTCTGGGACCTGGAGATTTGCCTTTCTTGCTTTTTAACTTGGCTCGAGATTTTCAGTTTAGATCAGCAGTTCTAAGTGTTTGGAACAGGCGTGGACAAATCTCATGACTGCTGGGGCCTTCATAATGACCAGAAATCTGCTTAATTACAGTGGATTTAAAACTGCTAAGGTGCTCTTTCTCCCCTTCCCATTTTCACCTTTCCTTTTCCTTCTTATCTTGCCTTTTTTTTCTCATTTTTCACGTGACTTCTTCCAGATGCACCTCTTTGTGTGAAGCAGGAGAAATTCTGCAGGAACTTGAATTTGGTTTTGGTGGGGTTTTTGGTCTGTTTGTTTTGCTTTTAAAAATTTTTTTATTGAGGTGTGGTTGATTTGCAGTGTTGTGGCAGTTTCGGGTAGAGAGCAAAGTAATTCAGTTGTACACGTGCCTATACCCACATTCTCTTTCAGATTCTTTTCCCACATAGGTTATCACAGAATATTGAGTAGATTTCCCTGTGCTACATGATAGGTCTTTGCTAGTTACCTGTTTTATATACAGTAGTGTGTACATCTGAGTCCCAGACTCCTAATTTATTCCTCCTCCCACGTTTCACCTGGAATCGGAATTTGAATTAATTCAGGAGGAATTTATATTTTTTATGATATCTAGTCTCCTTACTTAGAAAGCTGTAAGTTTCACGTTCATTATCCTATTGTTTACTCTTAGACTTCCTTTTTCTTCAAAATATTCATTTGAATGTGAGCAACATCTTGAGTAAATGAGTTGATGAATCTTCTTGATTTGTATATTCAGTTATTTTCCAATAGCCTGGGAAAGTGTCCTTCTGTTATAACTTTGATTTGCCTTCTGTTTTCTCTTTTTTTACGTGGGTTTCATGCGGCCTCATTCTCTGTCTTTGTCTATTGCTTTCTTTCTCCTAGTTTTCTTAGCTTATCTGCATTTTGAGATAGCATTTCAAAGCCTTATTTTCCTTGCTGCAAATTCACCTTTCCATGGGTGAAATAAGTCCCCACTGTGTCCACTGCTGTCCCTTCTCCCCGGGCACGCCAGCTGGCCCCTGTCCTGTCACCCAGCCCCTCCCCCCTGAGGCTCCCCTTTCACACCATTGGGGCAGACCCAGAGCTAGGAGTAAGCGGCCGACCGAGCCGATGGGCTGGCTTTCCACCCTCTTACGTCCTCACCCTGTCCTCTTCCGAGAGAAAGCCGTCTTAGATCAGCCTCTGGTCTCCCCATCCACCTGCTCATCACCACAGTGGTTACAAGCCCCTCCTTACTCCAGCCTACCCATCACGCCAACCCTGCCATTGCTTTGGACCAGATCCGAGGCTCTGGGTGAGGACCCGGGCAGGACCGGGCAGGACACTGTGGGGACTCTCTCTCTGCTCCTTATTTCTCCCGGCCCATCAGTTCCACTTAACTTGTCTCCTTCCACCTGGCAAGGGCTTTGGCCCCAGCAGCTGGCCAGTTCACAGCCGTGGCTGTCCCCTCCCAGAGGACCAGCCACTTCCCTCCTCTGGGTGGAGCACCTTGCCTGGCTCTGTTGGGTCTTCTGCCTGCTCCCCAAGGCCTGGGGGCCGACTGCTTGGAAGGCCAGCACCTCCAGACCACCAGCCCATGCAGGCAAAGAGGGGTCCCCAGGAAGAGGGGGATGGTATCCTGGAAGACAGAAAAGAGCCGAAACAACAAAGGACAAAAATCGTGTGATCTGTGTGTAGAGCTGGACTTTGGTCCTTTCTGGGTGGAATAAAACGACAGCATGTTGCCAATAGGTTGATGGTGTCATGTGGCTCAAGTTTCTGTCAAATCCATTGATTTCTTCATTTTGTAATCTATGTCTTTTTTCTGTTTTTTTTTTTTTTATCAAGGAAAATAGTTTACTCAGTACGATAAAGCTTTTTGGTTTTGACAAACATATATATATAGCTGTGTGACTACAGCACAATCGGGACATAAACAATTCCGTCACCTTTCAAAATTCCTAACCTGGTTTTGAGTCACACAGATATGACCAATGGTTCATCAGAAAATGAGATTTCATTTTAAAAAATTTAACATGTAAAGTAGCACTTGTGGTAATCCTCCATCACATTTACATTTAATTTGTTTAAATGTGGGCATAGTAGGATGAACGTGTGTGTGTGTGTGTGTGTGTGTGTGTGTATGCATGCACTCACGTGTTCAATGCCAGCAACACTAATTTAACAAAATTGCCTTCAAAAGCCACCCAAGTGTTCCCTCTCCTGCCAACGTGCATTTCGCAGTCCCATGTCCTCCAAATGCCCACCCAGGTTGAGTTCAAGTCCCTTTCCAGAACAACAGAGCGGAGCCGGAGTTGCACTCAGAGGGAATGGGGGAGGCATCTGGAGAAGGTTCCAGAGCGATGGGAGAGGAGCGAGAGGGGGCCTGGTGAGAAGTCTGCACAGGGCAGGGCTGGGGCAGCCCAGGTTCAGGGACAGAGGGAGGGCAGAAGATGCCGAGAGGGTGAGCAGACGTGCGGCTCGGCCGCAGGGGACCAGCGGGTGCGGTGATGTTGGTGGGCACAGGGACCACCATCCGCCCGCCGCACAGGCAGAGCCCAGACGCCGGCGTGGGAGTTTGAGAAACGTCTTTCAGAGCGGAAGGCCGGGCCGCGGCAGAGCTCTGTGTCAGCTTGTTTTCTGTCTCTCCAAGATGAAAGCGTGATGGCACACGTGACCCTCCTCCACAAATGTCCTTCTCGTAAAGCAGAACGGCAGTCAGAAGGGCTGCTTGAAAATAATTGCAGCACCAGAGACCTCTCAGGTTAAGTTAGCTTGAGCTGAGCCAGAGTCAGAAGATGCTTTTTTATTCTGCAAGAAGGGGAGGACTTAAAGTGAGGAAAGACAAGCCTCTCTCTGGGTTCAGTGACAGCTCTGGGAAGCAGGGCAGGCGGGGGCGCCGCCTCCTAGCTCTGCGGCAGGTGTTTGCCCTGCGTGGGACCTGCAGAGTCAGCTCAGTTGACCCAGGAAAGGCCAGCCTGGGATCTCTGCCACCAGCATGCGGGACCCCCACTCAGGCTCGCGTCTTCCCAGGGAAGGTGACGCTGGCTGAGTAAATGCTGGTGTTTTCACGTCTATAAGATGGAAGTCTCTCAGCAAGTCAGCGGCACCTTCAGTGTCATTAAACGCCGTCAAACTAAAACAAACGAACAAAGTCCATGCACGCTCAGGGAAATTGTGTGACCCGTTTTCCCAATTTTCTTATTGCAGTACAGTAAAATTCACCCTATTCACTTTTGACCAATATTCACAGTTATGGAACCACCACCGCAGTCAAGATATAAATGCTGGTTTGTCACAGAGTGTGATTCAAGGTCAGGACAACTACCACAACCCCCGCAGAGCTGGCGAAGGATGCTGCTCTGACATCGGACACGTTAGTTTCACATCCTGGCCACACACACTCTGCAGCTGAGTGACTTTGGATAAGTAACTCGATCTCCTACGGTTTTCCCGGGCACAGATGGTGATGACAGTGTTGGCTACCCAATGGGGGTCGGGTAAGGATGGGAGGAGTTGATGGGAGCAGAGCAGGCAGCTCTGGGCGGGTGTCGCCATCAGCGCCCGTCCGCTATTGAGATGGTTGTGCAAGGTTCACACCTGCCAGCACACCCAGGAGCCTGCCTTTGGCTTGAGATGCCGGCTTGCCCCTCGGCTAGAGCTGAGGCTCGCTGCGTGGGATGAGAGAGACGACCACAAACAATTGGAAAGGGGCGGAGTGGGGTCCGAGCCAGGCTCTGCGTATTTAACCACCATACAAGCCCCTTTCAAGAGCAAGGCCGTGGAAGGGAGGCAGAAGCACAGGTTGGAACCAGAACATAGATGTTCATTTATCTACAGGGAAAGATGCTCCCCGCATGTGATGACATCAGAAGAACACTCTGTAATTCCAGGTACATTGAGCAACAACAACAAAAAATCCAAATAATCCAGTTTAGAAATGGGCCAAAGACTTAAATGGCCATTTCTCCAAGGAAGATATACAAATGGCCAATAGGCGGGGGAAAGAAGCTCAGCCTCACTGATGGTCTGGGAAATGCAAACCCAGACCCAAGGAGGTACCGCCTCGCCCCTGTCAGCACGGCTGTCCCAGGCCAGCACGCAAGCGTCCAAAAGGAAGCAGGGAAACTGAACCTTTGCGTCCCTGGGGGGAATGGAAAACAGAGCAGCCCCTGCGGAAAACAATACAGCAGTTCCTCAAAAAATTAAACCTAGAGGAACTCCTGCTGTGGCTCAATCCGACTGCCGTGGTGCAGGTTGCTGCAAGGCGCAGGTTCCATCCCCAGCCCAGCAGGTGGGTTAAAGGATCTGTCGCCCACTAAAAAATTAAACAGAATTACCGACATAATCCACTCGCGGGTATATAACAATAGATTTTAAAACCAGGATTTAACCAGATATGTGGGTACCTGTGTTTGTAGCCACACGATTCACTGTAGCCAGGAGGTGGGAGCAACCCCAAATCCATCAACGGAAGAATGCATGGATGAAGAAAATGTGGTCCATCCATACAACAGATTATTCAGCCTTAGAAAGGAAGGAAAATCTGACACAGGCTACAGCGAGGATGAGCCTTGAGGACACTGAAATAAGCCAGTCACAAAAGGACGAATATTGTCTGATTCCACCTATACAAAGTACTTAGAGTGGTCACATTTATGGAGACAGAGAGTGGAATGGAGGTTGCCAGGGGAACACAACCAGCCTGTGGAGGATGGGAAGTTAGTGTTTAATGGGGACAGAGTTTCAGTCTGGGATCATCAGAAAGTTCTGGAGGTGATGGTGGAGATGACGGTGGAGATGATGGTGGAGATGACGGTGATGGTGGAGATGGTGGTGGTGATG
>PVHT021183553.1:233746-277375 GCA_004024745.2 Catagonus wagneri
CATTTTATCACAATAAAACACTGTATTTTTAAATTAGTTTTTGTCACCGTGAACACTTTTGCGAGTGACTAAGAAGAGGGAAGGAAGGAGAGCTCATCAGATGCTGTACTGGATAGTCACTCAGCTAGGGATCGCAGGCCACTCGCTGAAGTCCCCTTCCTCCCGCCTCTGTCCCTCCCTCCCTCCTCCCCTCCCTCCCTCCGTCCCTCTGTCCATCCATCCCTGCCGTTTTGTCCTTGCCTTTGATTGCTTATCGCTGGAGGTGGCAAAATGTTATTACACCCATTTTTCAGACTAAAAAAATGAAGACGCTGGAGTTGCCTGGTGACTTAGCGGTTAAGAATTCGGTATTGTCGCTGCTGTGGCTCAGGTTCGGTCCCTGGCCTGGGAGCTTTTGCATACCTCGGGTGCAACCAAAAATAAAATAAAATAAAACAAAATAATAAGATAAATAAAATATGGGAGGCAACTTGAGGCCCCAGGTAAGCAGGGATGTCTGATGTCAAACAGGCCCTGCTGGGGACACCAGAGCTCCCTCTAACTTCCTCCAAGAAGCTGATAGCTGGACCCCGAATACCCATTCATCGTCTCTACAGGGAGCATGTTTCCTTTCAGAGGCTGGAGACTCTGCCTGTCAGAGGCCTTGTGAAACAAAGGCGGTGGCATTTGGGTGTGGGCTGTGGCCGGGTGTGCGGCCGGCCGGGAATGCAGTAACTGCCAAACATCCAAAACTCTGGGCCCCTTACGCCGAGAACTGGCAGCCACACCCCCACCTCCCTCGCAGGCTGACTTGGCTGGAAGCAGAGGTGGGGGACCAGCCTGTGATTTTCCCTGGAGGTCCCAGTGCATTGTGCCTCCAGTGTTGCCCCCACCGCCCCCCCGCACCTTCACCAGGGACCCTGCAGAGGCCCCAGGCCAAGTGTCGGCTCCCTGCTGGGGCCGGGCTGCCGAGAGCACGTGGCCCTCTGATGCTCAGACCCTGCCACCACGGACTCTTGCTTCTCACTTCCAGAATGGTCTTTTGGCGGCGGTGGGCGTGGGGTGGGGGGACAATAAAGTTCCATTTCTAGTGCGTTTGAATTAACCCATCTATAAATCTGCTACCTTTTCCCGTCCTCGGATGCTGCAAACACACAGCACGTTGGCTTAGAGTCATTTCTATATTCCATTCGACTGTGTTTATCATTGGCGATTCTAGATTTCTGAGTTCACCGGAACTGTTTCTACACACGCGGCGCTGGGAGCCACGAAGCGAGCGTGGGCTGCACTTGGCGGGCCCCGCGTGTCTCGGAGCGGGGCACTGGCCGGGCCGCCAGGGACTTCAGCCCAGGTCTCCAGGCCGCCTTGGACACTTGCTGACCAGTTCCTGGCCTCTTTCCCAAGCTCTGCTCCTTCTTGGCAGTCAGGCAGCCGCGGCGGCCCTGCCTGCGATGGAAAAGGCCAGGATCTGCGTTTTTTTTTTTTTTTTTCTTCAGCCCGCGGCCCTTTCCAGCTCATGTCGTGCAGGCTCGGGCTGTGTTTATTTGGACGGTTCCGAGGAGCCCTCTAACCGTATCCATTTCTGCAGACGTCGTCGCTGGCAGAGCGCTGGAGCTTTCCTCATCTTCTTGTTTTTATGTTGGGAATGCTTAAAATTCTGCTGGCCTTTTGGCTCCCAAGGGGACCTCCAGCCCCAGCCCCCTGCGCTGTTGCCATGGCGACCTCTCCTCCCCTTTAAAGTCTGGAATGCCACATTCCATAAGATCCGCACAGAAAGTCGCTAGATCGTACGCGGAGGCCTGGCTGTGGACCTCAGACGTTCTGAGACCCCGACTCTGCCTTGCCGTTAAGAAATCAAACCTGGGGAGACCCTGGAGGGGTCCAGGATCTTGGAAACCCCGGCCGGGGTCCCAGCGCGAATTGTCGCTCGGTCCCTTTCCTTGGCAGGCTAACGTTTTAAACTCTTATTACCAGAAGAGCGGCATGCGTTACAGAGCACAGGTAAAAACACATGTGTAGTCAAACCCAACACTGAATGGCCTCAAAATACTGATTTTTACACAGACACTAAGGCCATTTAAAATGTTAAAGCAAATTTAAGTCCTTAAATAAATAACTTTAATTACATAAAGAACCAGATTTCAAGGAAATTAGGGTTATTTGCTAGAGGAAAATAACCTCTGAGATGTCTTTACAACTTCATGGTTAGTAATTTCTGAAGGAATATTCTCTTCCCTAAGCCTAAGTGTTCAACCATTTTCTGAAACAAGAACGGGACTAATTGCCCTGTAGTAAAAGATTGGTCCCTATTTTGCCTCAGATCAGAGGGACAAAAATAAACAAAAGATACAATGCTTCTTTGTACAGAAAAATCGCTTTGTCGAAAAGAAAAAAAAAATCCACAATCAAAATAAAGTATCAGGAATAGAATTGCTACTTTGTTACAATAAAGCAGAATTCCTCTGTATTGAATAATGACCAATTTTATGTTGGTTACCGAGCAGAGGGTTTTTTTTATTATTATATCAGCAATGCGTGTTTCCTCATTTGTAACAGTGCTCACCGTGAGATTAAACAGCGAGGTGTTAGCAACTGATTAAAGGTGCAAAAGAAAGCCCTGCCAATTATATGGAAATCTTGGAATTGGTTTCTCTAGCTGGACTAGATGACAGCCGACACACCTGCAGAGTTTTACAAGCAGGGGCAGTGCTGGGACCCAACGCGAGCAGTCAGTTCTTGTAATGAGTCCAGAAAAAAGGACACAGCTTGTTTTCCCTCAAAGATAGAGACAAAGTGGCAGGGTTTTCAGATGTGCCTGGCGGGTGGGGGGAGGTCCCCGCAGGTGTGTCGCGTGCTATAAATCTGTTGGGAGCCCTTGCCTGATCAAATAAGGCAGTTTATCACCTGCCTCAAGAAGACAGCCCCAGGAAATTGCAAAGACAGCATAATGCAAGTGAGTGTGAGCAGGGAGGCTGGCTTGCTCGTGCCTGGACAAAGGGACTGTCAATTCTTCTCTAAACATCCATGGCGACTCAAACACAGTGTCGGCTGGAGGTGGTTGAACCTGCGTTTTGTCCTGTACAGAGAATGTCAGCTGGAATAGCGCATCAAATCAGCTTCAGGAAACTTTCCGCTCCTGTTCTGACGTTTTCTCATTATACGACACACTTCCTACGGGAAGGCTCGGTAAAGAACCAGCAAACTGAAGCCTGATCTTTTTTTTTTTTTAATAAAGTCTTTATTGTACAATAAGTCAATGGGCCAAAGACATTCCTTTAAAACACCGTGAGCATATATTCTACAAAAATGCTCTACTCCTCATTGATTGTGTTTGTGGGTCTGTATGTAAATAAGGGCACACATGTTGTGAAAGAATGATATGTTCCAGAATTACAGAAATGAAATAATTCTCAATTTTAGGAATGTTTGGAGACAAGAATATGATTTCCGTTGCTAATTTAATGCAGGTTTTTTTTTAATGCCTTCTAACTTCAAAAAATGGCAGATGGAAAATATTTCTGTCCTTCTCTTTTATCTAGATGAATTCAGGAAAACCCAGAGGTTTGCTATGACGTTTTCATCCAAAAATATCACTGTGCTCTCTCAGAAACTCCCTTGAAAATAGGAAGATAGAATATAAAACCATCTCCTTTTTCCGCCAAGGAAACTCCTTCAGGGAGAAACGTTTAAATCACCAATACGTCTACCAAAATATAAAGTGTAAAAAGAGCTTTTGATTAAGCCAGAGATTTTTTTTTTTTAAAGAAAGCTGTAAGGTTTCACTGCTATCTTTTCCTCCATAGTTTTAAATTACTGTTCATTTTTAATTAACGTGCAATTGTTAGCTAAGGCCTTGGTACCTTCTCAACTGTTAGAAGAAATTCATTTAAGCTTCAATTTAGCAAACTATAGCTTTCTAAGAGCACGAATAATTGAAAATTAAAGGGTAATTTTAAAAAGAACTCAACTACAAAGTGAGCTACGTAGTGTTTATTAGAAATTAAGGAATGGCTATGAGAAAACAGTTTTAGAACTCAGTTTTCAAAGATTTAAGGAGAGTATCACTTAGGGAGAAAAACTGGAAGTTTGTTTTAAAAAAATCCTGTCCGCTTTAACTGAAGTTGCAGCTCCCAACATATTCAAAACTTGGAAGTCTCAGAAATAGCTTCTTTGCCCCGGACGATTTCTAAGTGACCATTTCTCATACGACATGCCCAGCTCCCCATGGAAATGCGGCTTTTCCAGCACTTCCATTTTCTGATGCGATTTGCTGGAGTTCATCAAGAGAAGAACAGCCTTATTGTCCTCTGTCGCTTAACTCTACGTAACCGTGTCTCGTTGCATGTATTTGCTGTTGGAGCCGCTTGTCCGAACTTCAGTTACCCCCTAATGCTTTGCTGGCTGGGTTCCGGTGACCTGAAACCATCGGTGCCCGTAGCCCCTCGGGGACGAGGCTGAGGGCCCTCGGGCTGTCCCCAGGCTCAGACACCCTAGCTCGGTAGATGCAGTCTGCCAGGGTCTCTGCCCTTGTTTGGACTAAAGATGTTCAGTGAAACCAAAGGCGACATTGGCCTACGGCTCCAGGAGCTTTTAATAACATAGAAGGAAGAGCGAGTCTGTTTTAACAGAAATGGCTGAGCCAGTGGTGGGTTTAAAAAGGCAAGTTTGCTCGGAGCCAGGAAGAGTGGCAGCCGGGGCGATGAGAAATCATACAGCCTGACCCGGGATTCTGACTCGGTGGCTTGCATGGTGGCCGCTGCAGCGAGGAGCCCTTCGAGTTGCTGGGGCCCAGTGGCCACCATTGCAAACAGAGAGCCAGCAATTACTGTGAGCTTTGTGACAGTCCCTTCCCTGCTCTGCGCTGACACTGAGGAAGCGCGGGAAGCGAGAGCTAGGAGCAAGCAGGGCTTCAGGAGGTCTCTGGTCTTCAGGAGAATGGCCGGGCGCCTCGGTGCGGGTGGTGTAAAGGCCCCTCGCGCGCGGCAAGGCCCGAGGTCAGCAAAGCCTCAGAGCGACGGCCCCAACGGCCGCTCTGCCTGCCACATACGGTCTCTGCTCGCTGAGCGTGAACTTTTCGGTAACCAGCCTGTTT
Organism: Catagonus wagneri; assembly: GCA_004024745.2. Classification (NCBI taxonomy): domain Eukaryota; kingdom Metazoa; phylum Chordata; class Mammalia; order Artiodactyla; family Tayassuidae; genus Catagonus; species Catagonus wagneri. The sequence goes on from PVHT021183553.1 coordinate 238,818, forward strand.
GCTGGGTTTTCAGATCGAATGCAAGGACATTTCTTTGCAGGTTCTGGGTCTCTCTGAATCCAGTTCCAAGTGTCCAGCGTCATGTCATCCCAGGCTGCGGCCGGAGCCGGGCCTCGGCAGCGGAGAGCTCCCCGCAGCGAGCAGGCCTCCAGGGCGCCCAGGACACCTGTGACCTCGGGGACGGCCTCCTAGACGCCTAGCTGGGAGGGGACGCACACGCAGCCCCGGAGGAAAGTGTGGCTGCCTCGCTTCCCCTCGCTGCAAGCCGGCGTGACGGTGGCTCTCCCGGCACGTTTCAAGGAAACCACACAGCCTGTGGAAACAGCTCCGGGGCCCGAGACAGAGGAAGCAAAGTGTGGTCCGTCCGCATAGTGGAATATTCTTCAACCTTAAGAAAGCAAGGATGGGAGTTCCCGCTGTGGTGCAACGGAATCGGAGGCATCTTGGGAGCACTGGACGCAGGTTCAATTCCCTGCCTGGCACAGTGGATTAAGGATCTGGCGTTGCCGCGGCTGTGGCTTAGGTGGGCCAAGTCAGTGGCTTGGACCTGATCCCTGGGGGAATTCTATATGCCTCCGGGTGGCCAAAAAAAAAGCAAGGACATGTGTACACAAACTATCACACAGATGAACTTTAAGGATATTGTGCTAAGTGAAATAAGCCAGTCACAAAAGGACAAACATTCCACGATTCTACAAAGTCCCTAAAATAGTCAAATTCATGAGGGCAGAGAGTGGAATGGGGCTTGTCAGGGGCTGGGGGGATTTAGGGTTCAGTGGGGACAGCGTCAGTCTGGGAAGGTAAGGAGAGCCCTGAAGACGTTTGCACAGCGATGTGAGTGAGCTTAAATGCTCCTGGACCCGGACAGCACGCGGAAAGGCTGTTAGGGTGCTAAGCGTCATGCTGTGTGTATTTTACCACTATTTTAAAAAACATTTTGTCTGTTTTTTGTTTCTGTCTTTTTAGCGCCACACCTACAGCATGTGGAAGCTCCCATGCTAGAGGCAGAAGTGCAGCTGCAGCTACTGGTCTACACCACAGCCATGGGAATGCAGGATCCAAGCCACGTCTGTGTCCTACACCATAGCCGCAGCAATGCCAGCTCCAGGCTGCATCTGTGACCTACACCACAGCTTGCAGTAATGCCGGGTACTTAACCCACTGAGGGAGCCCGGGGATCGAACCCACATCTTCATGAATACTAGTCAGGTTCTTAACCCACTGAGCCACAGTGGGAACTCCTAAAACACATTTTTAAACAGCAAGCTAAAAAACAAAAACAAACAACGCAGGAACTCATGATCTGCTTTAAGAGGCCTCAGAGCAGCCACTGCTGGCCCCATCTAATCAGGGAAAGATGGTCAGAGAAGCTAAGCCAAACCATCCAGAACCAGACCAGGGTCCTGGGTCTTAGCCGGTGCCCCCCCTTTATCCAGATACCCCTCCCACAAGCCTCTCTTCTGGTCCTGGCTACAGGCTCTGGGCTAGGCCGGGGGGCGAGCTGGCTCGGGAACAGGTGGGTATAGAGGAGAAATGAGCCCCCCACACCGTGGGGCCACTGGGAGCTGAGGCAGCATCACAGCCCACGCTCGGCGCCTCCGCCTGGCCCTCGTCCCCGGGGCTCACTGCCCTTCCGTTTCCCGCTGTGGCCGGTGAGACACTTCCATTTCTGAGCATTAAACGCCTCAAGTTTTACAGAGGGAGGATTTGAACAAGATCAGAAGCTCCTTCCAGCTTGGACAGCCTGCCATCTGGAGCAGCCAGTCATGAAGTTCTGAAAAAGAAAGACTTGCATGTTCACACTATTTCTTTTTGACAGAGGAGGGGAGTCCTGCTCTAACGCCTGGCTTGCTTATACCTGTATGAGCGTGTTTGTGTGTGTGTGCGCGCGTGCAACGTGGAAGAAAGTGGGTTCGGCAACGCTTTCTCTAATGAGGAACACACTTCCCTGGTGCAAACTGCAGTCTCCTTGTAAGTAGCCTTTGAAGTGGTCCATCCACGACGTGACCACAAGAGGGCGGTGCGGGCAGCGGATTTGGTCAGCGCATGTCGGAGCCAGGTTTCCTGTTCTTTCCTGCAGCCTTTCAGGGTCCCTTTCTGGGGCTCAACGCTGTCATAGCTTCTTCAAGGGAGAGAATGCATATGGAGGCATCCGAAGAGCTGAGACTATTGAGAAATACGACATCTTATGAAGCCCAAATAGTTTAACAGTGAAATTATTAACGATGAAAAAATTAACAGTGAATGAAGCAAGTTCATCTAACGATGAAAATTTAACATGGAAATTAGCTATAAAATATTTTAGCGGCGGGGACTGATTTCATTGCCAAGTAATCTAGGAAGCACCCGAGGCTTCAAAATCAAACGGCACGCCCCTCAGGCTCACAGGCTCCGGGGGGGGGGGGGGGGGGGGGGGGGGACGAGTGTCAAAACCTGGGAAGGGCGCAGGCTGGGCGGCCGGCTCTCTTGGCTCAGCGTGCTGCCCCGAGTCTGGTTTCCTCGCAGTATGCCCTTCAGACAGGATCTGAAACTCTGTGCTGATGAACCGACTCCGCTGCCCTTGGAAATGGACAAAACCGGTCCGGAGTGGGAGAGGGAGCGCCAAGCTCCTTCCCCGCGCAGGCCACTCTCCTGTCTTTGTGGCTTCTGCTCTGGTCCAACCGGAGGGGTTCTTTGCATCCTGCATCCCAGCCCAGCATCCCTACCTGAATGACCAGCCGCTCCTCTGGTTGGGAGTGTGCACCACCCCCTCCTGTGAGGCTGACACCTGCTCCCCAGTATCCACCCCTGGACCCAAGCTGCTTCACAGCTCCCCCGCGTTCGACCTGGTCATGTGTCCTGCATGAACGTCCTCAAGGTGAGTGGGTTCCTTCTAAAGGCTGGGCCCATAGTGGCTGAGTAGTTGTTGAATCAGGGTGATGCGTAAGCAGAAGTGACCCTCCAGGCACCGTCCTAGGTCTTCCATCTGTGAGCGCTCCCTCCTGCTTTTTCCAACTAACTTGTGTTATAGTGTTATAGCTTTATTCGCCACTGATTTTCAACAGCAGCTCACATTTCTGCTTTAACTTTCTCTAGTCCTCCCTCTTTCCATCCCCCAAAAAATGTGGGAACCATGAAAAGACTAATACATCACATATGAAACTTACAGCTACAGTGGGTCCCCGCATCGTTCAGGTCACCCTTTTGTCGTGGGTCGAAACAGACTAGAATTGTGAGGGCAGGGTACCGGGTGGAGAATAAAGACTCAGTGCAGTTGGGCTTAAGCACAATTTGTGGTACTCATAGCCTAACCCCAATGTCCACACATACACGTAAATGACTCCTGTTTGCTTATTCATTGACCAAATGGTTATTAAAAGCCAACAGTATACAAGACAAAATTGCTAAGCCCTAAGGACGTCATAAGAGTAAATTCCACAGGCTCCTTGGCCTCAAGATTTTCATCAAGAAGAAATAAGACGCACACAACTCAGACACACGAAAGTGTACACGGTAGTGGTTGCACTCCTTACACTTGTGAAAAATGCCTTCTGCTGGCCTCATTACTCCCTGGTCACGCTCGCAAGCTCATGTATTCGTGTGTTCAACATGCGTTCCGTACCCACCGAGGGCCAGGCACAGAGGCACACCTGGGTTGCTGAAGATGCAGGAGAGAAGCCCGGGGACAGAGAGAGCTGAGATGCTGTAAAAGGCCTCATCACTTCCTTCCACTGGAAACAAAAGTAAACAAAAACCAGATCAAATAGAGGAGTCAGTCGTTTTCAAGACGTTGGAATCAAGCAGTGAAGGATGGTGAATCCCTGTGGGGTGGTGACGAAGTGAGGTGAGCCCCACGGCAGCCGTGGGGGGACACAGCAAGGGAAGGGGGGCGGGGGCAAGGCCCAGCAGGCTCCCTGAGTTGAGAAGGGGAGGTTGAGAGTTTGGGGGAAGCAGTGCCACTGCCTTTTGCAGGGCGTCGTCCCAGAGAGGAGAACCCTGCAGGTCTGCAGCAGCTACCCTGCAGTGTCAGCTGATTTCTGATGAGCACATGTGTGCGAGGAAAACTACCCAAGGCCGGGAGAAGAAGGGTGAGAGAGACAGTGCCCAGCACTCACACACCCCTGTCAGATGCCAGCCAGACTGGAGAGCCTCAGAGGGCCTGAGCACCAGCTCCTGCCTTAGTAATGGGGCATGGGTACCTGGATTAAATGAAGCTCTGGGCCCGCCAACAGCAAGACTCCAGAGGATCAAACAGCTTTCAAGAAACTCAATTGCATCCCAGAGAGAAGTCAAAAATATCCACAAGAATACAGAAACACCCCATGCCACACAGGATGAAATTCACAAAGCTGGCATCCAATCAAAGATTATCAGGCAGGCAAAAAAACAAAAAGAACCTATAATGAGAAGAAAAATCGATAAACTGAAATAGGCCCAGATGCAGATGTTAGAATTATCAGGGACATAAAAACAATTATCATAACTGCATTCTGTATGTTCCAAAGGTTACATATGCCATGGAAGGTATAAGAGTATTTGAAGAAAACTGGAGTTCCTGCCGTGGCACAGTGGGTTGAGAATCTGACTGCAGAGACTTGGGTTGCAACTGAAGCTCAGATTCAATCCCTAGCCCAGGAATTTCCATGCACTGTGAGTATGGCCATTACATAAATAAATAAATAAATAAATAGTTTAAAATTTTCTAAAAACTAAAAAAGAGTACTTGAAGAAAAATAGAAATTGTAATCAAAAAATTTCCATGTTTGATGTGAAAACCATAAACTCAAAGACCCAAGAAGCTCAGTGAATCTCAATCCTGAGGACTATATGAAGAAATTTATACAAGTCACATCACAACAAAATTGCACAGAGCCAGTAAAGGAGAGGAAAGTCTTAAAAAATGGAATTTTATATAGAGGGACAAAAATAAGGCAAGAACAGTTTTCTCATCAGAAACAATATGAGTGGGAAGACGGTAAGGTTACACTACCAAACCAAAAAACTGTCGGCCTGAAATTTTATACCCAGTTATAATATCTTCCCCAAATGAAGATAAAACAACGCCTTTTATTTTTCAAAAGAACAAAAGCTAAAAGAAGTGGAGAAATAGGAGTACACCGCTGTGCGTTTCCACCCCTGCCGGGAATGGCACAGCATCACTGTAGGGCAGACTATGATAACTAAAATATGTGCACTGTAGACCCAGGGCACCTGCTCAGCAACAAAAGAAGGAACTATGGCTAATAAGCCTTTTAAGTCATAAAAACTACTTAGAAATCCCAAAGGGGGCAGATGGGAGACTAAAGAACAGATGGGACAGATAGGAAACCAATATTAAGAAACAGCCTTGGAGTTCCTGTTGTGGCTCAGCCATTAACGAATCTGACTAGCATTCCTGAGGATGCAGGTTTGATCCCTGGCCTTGCTCAGTGGATTAAGGATCTGACATTGCCGTGAGCTGTGGTGTAGGTCACAGACACAGCTCAGATCCTGCATTGTTGTGGCTGTGGCGTAGGCTGGCAGCTACAGCTCCAATTCGACCCCTAGCCTGGGAAACTCCATATGCCAAGGGTGCAGCTCTAAAAAGATAAAAAAGAAAGAAAGAAAGAAAGAAACAGCCTTAAGTTGAATCATATCAATAATCATGTTAAGTATAAATTGCCTAAATGCCTCAATTAAAAGGCGGATGTTGCCATGTTGGATAAAAAGCAAGACCCAAACTCTACGTTGCTTACCAAAAACCCACTTCACATACAAAGACACAAATAGCTTAAAGGTAAAAAGATGAGGAAAAGATATACCATGCTATGCTAATGCTAATTTACATAAAACCACAGTGTTAATATCTGACAAAGTAGATTTCAAAGCAAAGAACATCCCCCGGGATAAAGCCAGTTATTTCATGATGACAGAGGGGTCAGGTCATCAGGAGGACTTAACCATCCTAGACAGTAAAGGTTAAAGGACTAAGGTATCTTACGAAAACTTTATGTCAATTAGTTCACTGTCTTTGATGAAATGGACCATTCTTTGAAAGACACAAACTCTCAGAGTTCACTCAAGAATTCTTTTCCAGTAACAAACAGAGCTGGCGCTGGAGAAGAAAGCCTCCTACATCTGAAAAAGTCACTTCTATAAACTTAGAGGAGGACCCTGGGTAGCTGGGGCTGGAGCTTGAAGTTTTTCATTTATTTCTAGAAAAGGAACCACAGATAACATGGGCTTGAATCTGGATTATCAACAGACAAAACCCCTTGCCCAAAGTCAGAGAACCAGTCTCCCGAAACAGGAAGTCCCCACTCAGCCCAGAAACTCTTTAAGGTCAAGGCTTCCTGGGCACCAGTGGTTCCAGAAGGGGCTGCACCACACCCACCAGTCCTTGAACTTCAGATCCTAGATGATCGCCTGATGGAAAACTACCAGGGCTTTGTAATCAGGAGGGTTCAGAAAAGACACGCCAGCAGAACAGAAGGAGAAAAGACTGAGATGTGAAGAAAAAACATTCTTTGGAAACAACTCACCCTAGGACATATAATTTCAGCAAGTGTCCTCTGCAGACTCAACATAGTTCAGGCAAATACAGTCTCCACTAACAGGAGGTGAGCAAGTCAATTACAGACAAGTGCTGATCCTTCCTACGGCCGGTCGTGAGGCGGCTCCTTCCCAGCCCCAGGCCAACAGCTACCCCGTTCTCTGTTCTCTCTGAACTTGAACTCTGACCTGGGCTGTGCCTTCTCCAATTGCAGTACTGTTTTGCCAGATCTGTCCAACCAGACCACGGTGCCACCTCCAAAGTGCTTGACCTACGGCCACCAAAGAGCAGCAGCTGGACCTCCTACATCTGAGGTCACTGTCCCCAGCATGCCAGGTGTATGTCCACCGCCTTAGTCTTGTTCGGGCCACTTCTTCTGCCAGCAGTGGCCCCTGACTAGTCCCCATGAAGTCAAAGACCCAGGCAGGCGGGCATCAAGTCACAGCAACGTCCCCAGCTCCTGTCACCCGGCAGTGGGGGCATCATCTGAGATGTGACCGGGGCGGGCCACGCTGCTGACCCAAGCTCAGGGCCACCTGCCACCCAGGGTCTGAAGCCTGACCTTCCGCCCCCAGCGCCCTTCACAAAAGGGCCTGCAATCTTTGGTGCCCCCAGGAGGGGGCAGGACCAAGCCTGGGCCCCCATCCAAGTCACAGGAGGCCGAGAGGGTTCGAGTGAGAACGAGACAGCTCAGGTGAAGAAGGCACGTGGGGACAGTTGTCCTGTGTCACGCTAAGCGGAGCTCCCTCGGCTGGGGCGGGGAGGGTCGTGCTAAGCCACCACTCTCTTCTCGCTCAGACCCTCCTCACCCAGCCCTGCAGACCGACGCCAGGCCCTCCCTCGTTCCCACTCCGCTTAGCAAAGCTCCTGGTTAATTAGCAAAGCACCGCCTTCGTGCTCGTGGTTTCAAGGAGCCCCTGGGTGGCCCTGGACCCCAGGCAAGTGGCAACGACCAGGGCTGATTTGTCTTGGCAGGAACCCAAATTAGCGGAAACCGCGGGCGTGTTTCCCCTTAACCGGGCTGTGCCGCCCGGACGCCCACGGTGGGCTCCGCAGTGGGGCTGTCATTGCCCACCTGGGGGCTGCCCGCTCCTTGCTCTCGTCTGCAGAAAGCTGCTGGTGAAAGGAGCACATTTCCTGAAAAAGAGAAATCTGCCAACACGTGACCGCAGGAAGCGAAGGACTGCTCAAGGCCGAGAGGCCGGAGAAACGGCGACAGCCGCGTCCTAGCCTCTGGGATGTCGGCGCCACCTCTGGCTTGAATGGAGCCTGGCTCCCAGGATGGCCCAGGGCCCGGAAGCCTGAGGCAGGCTCAGGTCCGAGGCTCTGAGGCTCCGAGGCTCCAAGGCTCTGGGTGTTCTGGGCTGTCTTTGTGGCTGCCTAGCTGTCACGCTGCAACCACAGGGCAGTGACCCGGGGCAGCCGGCCCTCTCAGAAACCAGCAGAATAGAATCACGACCACAACTGCACATGAGGACATGTATTTGACAGCTCGCACGCAGCTTCAAGGTCAAAGGACATCTGTGATGACGCTCACTCCGCCCAGGGAGGAGCCGTCCTCCAGGGCTCCAAGCGTCCGGGCAAAGCTGGACATGGGGGCCCGGCTTCCAGGGAGGAAAAGCCAGGTTTGGGGTGTCACTCTTGGTGGCCACGGGGCTTGCACTGCCACAGAGGACAGGCTAGCCTGCAACCAGCGGAGAGGCTGTGACAGTCGACAGTTCTGGTCTCGCCCCGGCTTCCCTCCACCCCAGGCAGCCCCTCCTCCGAACGCCCACCGCCCCGCGGTCCTAGCCCCCAGCTCCATCCCATGTGCCCTCCTGCATCTCCGCTCCGATGAGCCAGAGGCAGCTCAGGTCAGGTGTCCACGACTCCGCAGCCCCCACGGTCCACGGTCCCTCCAGCCGCCTGGCACAGCACCAAACGGACCTCGATTTGCCCGCCCCCCACGTCCAGTCGGTACCAGCACGGTCAGCCCCTCACCTACAGACACGCCCGGTCCTTTGCTTCTCTCCACGCCCACCTCTGAGGCTCGCACTGCGGCAGGTCCCGACTGCCCTTCCCCGCATCCGCTGTGGCCAGGGCGACGCGAACACGCAGATGGCAGCCGTCGTGCCTGTGTTTCAGCCAGGCCGGCACGCCCCGTCTTAGAGCAAAGCCCGAAACCAGTTCCGCGCCGCAGGACCCCCACCCCCCCCCCCCGCTCCAGGGCTGACCCTGGGACTGTCCTTCCACCCGGGACCCCCCCGGCCCCGACTCGGGCTCTGCTCCTCTAGATCCCTGCGTGAGCCCCACCCCAGGAGAAGCCCCCACCCATCTTCCCTTGTCACTTGTTTCTTGGCAGCAGCTCCTGGCAGTTTATCATTACTGTTGGCTCTGCAGTAACTACTCTTGACGTGGCCTCTGTAAGAGTCAAGGTCAGGGCTGGTCCTTTTCCTTTACCGCAGCTGGGACCCCCTGGCTGCATGCAGTCAGCACAACAAAGACTTATTCGTCTGGGGTGGTAATTTCTGAAACAGTCACATTTATTCAGATCTCTTCCCATGAGTCTCCTCGCCTCTTCTTAAAGATCACCTCCTCCACGAAGACTTCCAGGATGTCCTCTGGTTGCTGTTTGTTCTCTCACTTCACTCCTCCTGCTCTCCTGCTGAGCGCTGGACGCCGGGACCCCTGTCTTTCTGAGTTCCCTCTGGACACGCAGCACCTGAGATGGTGACACCAGCGATAGACGCGTCTGGGGCCTGGGGAGCCCCCAGCTGCAAAGCCGGCACTTTGCCGAGGCCCGGGGTGTGGGAAAGACATTGTCTCTGGATTCCCTGGCCCCTAGAGGCAGTGACTGCCTCGGTTGTCGGGACGTTACACTGTCCTGAGGAAGCAGACTGGACCCCAGCTGTCCTAGGTGGTGGCAGAGTCGTGGCCAGCACAGTCCACGTCTTGCGAACATGTGTCCCCAGAGGCCTGGCTGGGGGAGGGGGGCCTGGAGGGTGCAGGACACAAAGGCGAGAGCCGTGGGGGCAGGGAAGGCCCAGCAGCCGTGCCCCAGCAGGCTGCCACGGCCGGGGCGAGCTCCTCGGTGAACTTGGCAGTCAGGATCTCTCACTTGTGACGTTTTTTAACCCCAGGCTCTCCATATGGCTTCTTGATTGGCTGTGACTTCTTCTGAAAACATTTACGGGCCTTTGAAGTATTTATAATTGCGTGGGGGCCGGGGTGAGGGACTCCCTCTTGGCAGCCTCTAGTAGTTTCCACGGCTGAAAATAGAATCTGGCCTGCCAGCCAGGTGGGCGGAGCCGAGGGCCAGAGGTCACACTCCACTTGTGCCCTAATGAGCGCTAATGAAGTGATGGGGGGCGGGGACTCCGCGTTATAGGAGAAGGAGCGGGTTTGGGGGGGCTGCTGTGTGGAAGAAGGCCGAGAGCGAAGTATTCTGTCGCCGCAGGTGACAACCAGCTCCACGCCGCCCAGCGCCTGAGAAGGCCCGAGGCTGCTCCGCACGCTGTCTTCATTCCTTAGAGGAGGCAGGCGGCAGGCGGCGCAGGCAGGGTTTGTCGTTGTTGTTGTTTTTAATTTTATCCAAGTATAGCTGATTTACAAAGTTGTGTTAATGTCTGCTGTGCAGCAAAGGGACTGGGTTATACGTACACACATCCGTTCTTTTTCAGATTCTTTTCCCACGTCGGTTATCACAGAATATTGGGTAGATTCCCTGTGCTGCACGGCGGGTCCCCGCTGACCATCCGTTCTCCGTACCTCAGTGCACCTGTGCCAGCCCCACTCCCCGCCTGGCCCCTTTGGTAACTGTGTTTGTTTTCAAAGTCTGGGGTCTGTTCTTAAAGGACGGAAAAATCCCCCCCCATCCTTTCTTTTTTGTTGTTGTTGTTTTTTAATAGCTGCACCCACGGCATATGGAGGTTTCCAGGCCAGGGGTCCATTCAGAGCTACAGGTACCGGCCTACACCACAGCCACAGCAACGCAGGATCCGAGCCGCGTCTGTGACCTACACCACAGCTCACGGCAACGCCAGATCCTTAGCCCAATGAGCGAGGCCAGGGATCGAACCCGCATCCTCATGGATACTAGTTGGGTTCATTACCGCTGAGCCAAGACAGGAACTCCCCTTTCATCTTTTCTTTAAAGCGATTAAGTGGTGGGAGGAGATCTTAGGGCAGCAGCATCATGGGACAGAGCTGGCCTTCTGGGGGACCCGAGGTAGGTCCAGTGGGGGTGTCCCAGCGCCTGACGCCAACCCCCTTGGTCCCTGCAGCCCTGGTCCCTGCCTGCTTCGTGGGGAGTTGGGGGGGTGAGAAACAGGGGAACTCTGGGCCGGAAACAGCACCTGTTATGGGTTGAACTGAACCCTAACCGCCAGGACCTCAGAATGGGTCCTAATTTGGAAGAAAGATCATTACAAGTGTAATTAGTTAATATGTGGTCACACTGGAATAGGGGACCCCCATCTAATAAGACGGGTGCCTGGATAGAAAGGGGAAGTTTGGGTGCAGACACGTACAAGGGACGAGGCCGTGTGAAAACGATGACTCAGGCACAAGCCAGGGAAACGCCAAGGTTGCCAGCAGCAGCCAGCAGCCTGAAAGGGAGCCACGGGCAGAGTCAGCCTGGACGGTGTCTCCCTCACGGGCCCGGAAGGAACCAGCCCTGTGGACACCTTGAACTTGGGCTCTGGCCTCCAGTCTGGGAGGCGCGAGGATGTCCGTCTCTGCTCTCCCAGCCACCCCGGGTGCGGTGCTTTGTTACTGCAGCCCCAGGACGGCAACCCATGCCCGATAGGCCCGGGTCCGAGAGAAAACTGCTCCCCCGTGGTCTCCCCAGCCGACAGGGAGGACAATTTATTTTTTTCTGACCAATTTCAGCTCTATTTTTTTTGCCTCAGTGCAGCATCTTGATGTAGGATCTCAGTTCCCAGACCAGGCAGTGAGAGCACTGGATCCTAACCCCTAGGCCACCAGGAAACTCCCCAGTCTAATTTTTTTTAAGTGTCCTGGATACTCAGCAGAAGGAAAATGATAATAGGTACAGATCAAAATCTTCAAAAAGGAGTGGAGAGTGTCAAAAATGTAACTATGTGTGTAAATATACAATATTCCTTCTTCTTATTGGTAGTAGCAGTATTTCTATGGCTGCACCCATAGCATATGGAAATTATGGACCAGGGGTTGAATCCAAGACATGGCTGCAAATTATGCTACAGCTGCAGCAACGCCAGGTCCTTTAACCGACTGCACCAGGGCTGGCAGCAACCTGAGCCGCTGTAGTCAGATTCTTAACCCACTGAGCAACAGCGGGAATTCCTCTTATTACTTTCATGTCTTTAAAATTGTTTAATGTCATTGAATGCCTTCGTGCTTAATGCTTTAAATGTTTTAACATCATTAAAATGAATGAACGGCCTCGTGGGTGTGTAATAAACATAGTCAGCATGGCATGCCTTTTTCATGGATGGGTGCCTCGGGGCCACGCCGGCTGACAGGGTGATGACAGTTGGCTTTGCGAGTGAAGACAGTGATGAGGGCAGTGGACCAGACAGGTAGGCTAGACGGGGACGGTGGTGACAGGCTGGGAAACCGAGGCTGGGCGGGAAGGCAGCAAGGACGGGGGAGAGCGAGGGACCAGGAAAAATGCCCCTAGAGGCACGTGTCCCTGGGTACGACGAGAATTTGGGTTGCCCAATCTCTCCAACTTTTGTAAAATAAAGTCTTATTATTATCTGCCTCTCAGGAAAGTGATGAGGAAGTTCAAGTTAAAAAAAGACAGCAAGGACATCGTGTTTCAGACCTGAAAGAACTGTGCAAATGCAAAGAGAAGCTGCTGCACCCCGAGCTTACGGGTGAGGCCCATCCAGAGGGCGAGGGAGGACAGGAAGCGAAGGACCGAGACTCCAGCCACGTCCGCTCCAAATCTGGCCAGTTTACAGCTGCCCAGAGCCTCGGCCCGCGCCGGGGCAGGGAGGGGGCCCCGCGCAGTGAGAATCTGACCGACCGCTCTGCTCACCACAGAGTCTTGTTTCTTCTGTTTCTTTAATCCGATTTTGTCCAGGACAGGCAGGGGTTGGGGCCGTCAGAGCTATGGGATCTAGGGACTTAGAGGAAAAACTAGTAGGATTTTGCCTAAACAGAGCAGAGATGTGTAACTGCATGATTTTTTTTTTCTTTTTAGAGCCGCACCCACAGCATATGGAGGTTCCCAGGCTAGGGGCAGAATCAAAGCCGTAGTGGCCGGTCTACACCACAGGCGCAGAGACGCCAGATCCCAGCCGCATCCACAACCTACGTGGCGGCTTGCGGCCACACCGGATCCTTTAACCCACTGAGCGAGGCCAGGGGTTGAACCCATATCCTCGTGGATACTGGTTGGGTTCTTAACCTGCTGAGCCACAGTGGGAACTCCAATAACTTCATGATCTTAATTAAACACAAGTGGGTGGTTAGCTGTGTAGACAAACAAACGAGACTTAGAAGGCACGTCAAACTGTAAACTCCTTGTGATTACGGCTATGTTTTTTGGCTTCTTGTGTTGTTCGGTTTCCTATTACACATAAGTTAACTTTTAAGAAATAAAGTTAAGAAAATAAAAGTTAAAAAAATGCTTTAAAATGGCTTCATTTAAATGTTTTTGATGATAATTCAACAAGTCAGCTGAGCACTCCTCTGAAAAGCCCTAGCCCAGAGAATTTAATGCATTGATTTCACCTCCATGCAAACTGGCCACAGACAGTCAGTAACTGGTGTCTGGCTGGAAAGAGACATCCGCTGTTTCCTGTTGTTCTGAAAACCCTTTATTCACAAAACCAATCGGGCAGCTGGGATCCTAGAAGGGGAATAATGAATCATGAACTATCAGCGTATTCAAACACCCTCTGTGCTTTTCTAGTAACTGTTCTCTGCCACCAAACTGAAATGTCCATTCAATCCGTGTGCACTGTCAGTTTTCCTATAGCAAGTTAGCTCATCTCTCTTAAGAGATCCCTAAAACCTCCCAACTTTGCTGTCTTTTTTCCTTTCTCTCCTTTTTAAATTAAAATCATTTAATGAATTATTATCATTTTGTGTACCTCCATACAGCATTTCAATAGAGAAAGCAAGAGATAACTTTTATAATTAGAATTTCTGTTATGCAGCTCAAAATTTCCCGTGCCTACTCGAATACGTTTTTGGTGGATGAATGTAATTCTCTTTGGCGCCATTAAAACTGATGAAAATTCAGAGAACAAAACCTGAAGCCCATCTACGCTGAAATATACTCTGTTAATCTGTGCTTGAATTGTTAAGACTTTTCAAATCTGAATTTATAAAGTCCATAAAAAGCAAAGATAAATGCCAGTTATTTTTCATAACCTTCAACGCAATGACTTACAATTGTATTCTAATAATCTGTATGATATATTGATTAAAACATTCCTTTAATGCCATTTATTAGTACACTACTCCGTGGGATCGTGTTTTCAGATTGTCTCTGCTGACAGTCTGAATGGTTGAATTTCTGCTTCACATCCAGTTCCATGAGGCTGGCTGACATTTAAGGACCAGCCCCTCCTCGCTCATCCCCCAGGCTGCTTTCTTCTGAAACTTGCGTCATTTTTCACGTGCTCATCTACGCGAGGTGTGGGTCGGAGCCTGAGATGAGACTGTCGCTAAGGCAGCACAGGCAGTCGTGGAGCAGCGGGTGGTGATTTCAGAGGCCATTTTTCCTCTGGAAATTCTGCCCGTGGCATCTCGCTCAGGGAAGGCTGAGCTCTCGCTTCCCATCCCCGACGTTGGCTGCAGACTCAGCAGCACCTCGGGAGGGAGAGAGACAGACAGCCCCTGCTGCAGCCTGGGGCGGCATCCTCGCAGAGGGCCCGCGGGGAGCTGTCCTCTTCAGCACTACTCTCCCGGCAAGACCTGGGTACCTGGCCCTGGGTGGCAACCTGACTCTCAAAAGACGTGGGCAGACAGGGCTGTGCCAAGGGTCCCACTGACCCGCCCCAAGGGGCAGCCAAAGGGAAAGCTGCCCTCTTGCTATGGTGGCCTCTTGCAAGGCTCAGGCCAGCCTGGCCCCAGAAATCAAAACTCAGGCAGTCTTGCTCAAAGTCATGGGCCAGCTCTCCGCACGTGCTGCTTTAACGACCTCAGCTGTCTGCCTTGTTCAAGAGATTCTGTCACTGTGGCTTCAGCAAGACTGAGTTTGGCAGAGCTGCCAGTGAAACCGAGAGACACACAGCACAGGCTTCAGGAGTTTGGGGTGGCTCAGCAGTCAGGGGTCACCATCACACCAGTGCAGTCACGGGATCGGGGCACCTGCTCCTCGCTTTACAGCAGTGACCCCCCAGTAAAGGGCAGAGGGAAGACTGAAAGGATCCAGTTGTAATCAGCCTTCCACCGAAAGCCGCACTGAAGTCACTCTAAACCTCTTCACCAGGTTTAATTTCCAGATAAAATTCACAGAAGGAACCTCACAGGTGCTCAAAGGCTTCAGTGTTTGAGGTGAGGAGAAAGAGGAGTGAAAAAGAATAATTTAACATTCTTAATACCGTGGGGTGATAAAACACAGCCTGCTGCACACTGAACGAGTGTGTAATTAACAAACCATAAGGACCACATAATGAAGTAAGAGTTCTCTTTTTTTTTTAAATTAAAGGACAGTTGGTTTACAATGTTTCTCAGTTTCCGCTGTACAGCAAAATGACCCAATCACACACAGTTCCATGTGCCCCGTCGCCCAAACAGTCCGAATGTAACAGTTTGCATCCACCAATCAAACTCCCCGTCCATCCCGCTCCCGCCGCCCCCCTCCCCGGGACCCACAAGTCTGCACATTTCTCCTCGGTCTACAGCCTAGCAAAGCGGTTACAGCTTTGAGCAGCCGCATACAAGTGCTCACTCTGTGCAAGGTCCAAGAACAGCCGGTGCCTCTCCGCACGCGGCCTCGCGGAAGCACAGGGAATGCCATGATGTCGTGAGGACCCCGTGAGCACAGATTCTAACGAGTTCTCTGAACCATTTCCCATAGTTGGGGTGGCTTGGACCCCAAGGCAGGGCTGCTCTGAGCCCCCAGCTACTCTCTCCTATTACCTGGTCTTAATCTCAGAAAAAAAAAAACCCTACAATTTTCAATGCGTTTCATCAAGTGTCCATTTGGCTCCTGTTCAGCTACACAGGTAACTGACGTTCTGGGACCTCATAGGATGTAAACTGTCTTACAGGTCACAGCAGGCTCGTCAACTTCTCCCAGAATAACTCCGTAAGCCCTAACACCCATTTTATAGACGGGAGCCCGAGATTCCTCCTGAAGGTGAGTGCCTCACCCTTGTCCAGAGTCACGTGTCAGGTACACCCACACGGGCACACGCACGGGCACACACACAGGAGCACATAGACACACAGACACAGGCACAACAGGCGCGCACACACACACACACACACTACCCAGCCTTGGCCTCCTTGAGTCTTTTCTCGACACAGCAGCCAGAATGATTCATTCAAAACTAAGTCAGATCACATCTCTCGTCTGTTCAAAATGGTCTTATTTGAGAGTAAAAACCGAAGCCCTTGCAAGGACCTGCCCCGTCGGCATCAGCCTGGCGCCTGGGTCCCCTCTGCCCGCATCCACTGTGCATCTGGTTCCCTCTGCTGCAGCCTCAAGCTTGCCTGTCCCCTCCCAGCTCAGAGAACTTGAACTTCCTAGTCCTTCTGGAACGGTCCTCTCTCAGACCTCTGGGTGGCTCCTTCAAGTTATGGTCCAATGTTTGGATGACCTTCCTGAGAACCCTATTTAAAAGTTCCCCTGGGAACTACTTACATCCCTTCCTTGTTTTGTTTTAATCCATCTACTTCTCCCCTAACTAAATGTGCAACTATTTATTTTGTTTTCTGTCTCTCTGTCTTGAAAATAAACTCCATGAGGACATGGCTAGTTTGATGTACACACACACACACAAGAAACACACACACAGATATCCCACCTAGGACAGTGACATTTAGCAATAATGTGCATGAACAAATACATGAATATTTATACCCATATAATTGTATGAATGAAAGGATGTAATTTGTAAGGAAAGGCCACATCATGTTGTATATAATCTTGTATTTCTTCCTATCTTCACTTAATATTTTATTGGGAGCATTTTCTCATGTCATTCAATATTCCTCAAAATTAAAGATGTCAGTGTTTGTAATCGTCCCATCAAACACATGTGCAGAGTTCAACCATTTCCTCACTTTGGAGAGTTTTCATTGCTTCACACTTGGAAGTAATTCTGCAAACAATACCCACCCATTCATTTACCATGTACTGAGTGTTGGATTTATGCCACGCGTGTGCTTGGCCTTGAGGATGTAAGAGCAGCTAGGACTTGGTCCTTAGGCAGGAGGAGAAGGAAAAGGGTGTGGCTCAGGTGCGGTGTGACAGAAAAGGACTGAGACTGTGCACAGAAAACAGTTGTTCAGAGGCTGACTACACCACCAGTCACTGAGTGGTGTTCACGCTTTCCTAGCTTTCTCTTTACTTTTCAGATGGACTCATTTCTGTTTAACTGTCTTCAGGTTCACAAACCTTTATTCTGCCAACTCCGTGCTGCTGGTAAGCCCATCCAGGGAAGTCTTACTTCAGACATGGCCCTTTTCAGTTCTCAGAGTTGTCATGTTTTATATGCTCTCTCACAAATTGGACCAAACCTAGCTGCTGCTATAATAAAAACCTAAATAGGTGACTAACTTGCCCATAGGTTACTCAGCTGGCATAGGCAAGAGAAGAGAGTAAAACTGGCTAGACAGACACTTCCATCATCCACTGACTAATAAAAAAGAGGATAAGATCATCATTGCTGCTGCTATTTCACAGGACTGCCCCCTCCTGCAGGGCACAGCCATACCGTCCTTTCATGCTACCTGATATGAAAGGCTGGGAGAAACCATAATGAAATCTAGCTAATAAGTGGGATTGTAATCTATGCATTAAGTCAAATCTTCATAGCTTGATTGATCTACAATAAGACAATACGACTTTTGCCAGTAAGTTTCAATCCAGTGCAGGAATCCCATCCTGGAGCTATTCTGAAAATGGGCCTAAACCCCAATATTTCAATGAAATGAACAGAACCAAAAACAATGTATGACTTATATTTCTACATATTTTATAATAAACAATATACTAGGGAAGACAATACATTGACAATGGCTTAGCTTGCACTTTGAATGTTCACTACAAATATTTCCAGATGCTACAGTGTCAACACAAAGGCACGATGAGAAGACATAAAATGTACAGAAAGCAGCCCCCACAAAAGCACAAAGAGTGTTCCTGTCAGCAAAACACAGACTAACAATACTAAATCATCCACTGCTATTTGCAGTCTGCGATTTCTTCTGGAATTTCCTTCTTCTCTGAGCTCTTCTCTGAGATTTCCATTCAAAACCAGTTTTCTAATCCAAAAAGTTTGTGTTTACTCTTGTAACCGACACCCAGAGCGCATGCTGAAGGTTTCAGCATTGACTTGGTAAGCACTTTTTACCCCCAAACCAAAATGGAACAAGGCTCCCTCCCTGCGTCTCCCACACGCCCATAGCAGCTGTGCAGGGCTGACTGGTCAACGGAGGCAGTGCTGTGAGGGCCAAAGCCTTGTCAGGTCCAGGTTGGACGGCTGTCACACGTTTTCTCCTTCCAGGTGATTCCACACACAACTACCTCAACCTGCTTTGCCTCTGTCCCTGGGGATCCCAAGTGTCTCAGCTGGCATCCTGGTCTTTAGTAAGAAAACACCGAGAGAGGGCAGGTGGGTTTCAAGTGTGAGGAGAAACCCGCTTACTCTGTTTCCAAGGGGCTAATATTAATTACCCGTCAAATCTCCCCCAAAGAGGAAAAAATGCCTTTGAGGCTATGAATGTGTGAGAATTCCCCGCAAAGAAAGATGGGTGAGAGTGACATTTCCCTTTCCTATTGTTTAAAAAGAGCAGAATATGTTTCTCTTTATCCTAATATAAGAGTTAATGCCACAGTATAATAAAAAGCAGAGATGGAATTTCTTCTGTAAGGGAATTTCAAAGGGACACAATCTCCTTTTGAAAAGCTGAAATGACTTCTAAGTGGAGTCTGCTAGATGCATAGGGTGAGCTGGTTTTTACTCACACGCGGCACAAGTTATCATTCACGTGACAGCTACGTGACCTGTCCAAATTAGAGAGTACAGCGTGGACCTGTGAGGTGACTTTTGCCAATGTGGGAACTATGAGAAAAATTCATCTTCAAGAGTTTTTGTTTTTACTGCTTAAAAAAAGAACTTGGCCGGTTCAATCCCCCACTTCTGCATTCAGGGCTCCACAAATTAATTCCAGTCTTTTTTGGAGGTGAAAGAAATTTCTCTGATAAAAAGTCATTGATGTTTCCACATTTTTCATCATCTTTAAAAAAAACTGTATGGCAACATTTTATAAAGCCTAATTTAATGGAATGTCATGTTCTTTGTTTTATAGTATGGATCTGAGAAGAGAACAGCCTGGCTTTTTTGATAATGAAAAGCAGAGTCTTAAACATTGAAAAAAAATAAGAAAAAAGCAATATGTTATGGTATATTGAGGCAATTATTTTTTAAAAAGAAAAATAAAGTGATCGGGATTACTCCAGACTGAAGACTATATGGATTCGTTTAAGGAAAAACAATTTTTATGGATGCCCAGCATTTTCTTATATTATTTTTACTATAGTGGCACTTGAGTAGGCATAAATATTAACCAAAGCATTGACCTTTTATTATAGCTTTATACAACAAATATTGAAAAGACATATGCATGATAAGAACAGATAAAACCATTAAGGTCGTTATCTGCAGCATCGTCTTAACGACTAGACGATGTCATTGTCCAGCGATGCACCTGACTCTTCTAAGGATGCTGTTATCCCAGGTGGCTCGGGCCTGCTTCTGCATCTCCCTATACCCCCAGCTCCACGTGCTTTGCGAAAAGCTGCTTCTCTCTGAATTCTTTTCTCCCTGAGCTGCGCCCCCGGCTGGCTCTCACCTGTGCACAGGCCCTGCTTACTCACAGACCACCTCTGCTCTTTCTCTGTGACGCTGAGCAGTTCCGCGCCTACGCGTCTCCACCGTGAACACAGCACAAGCTCGGGCCTGACCTTACGAGGCTCAGCTGGTCCGCAATTGGCTTCCAATGGATCCAGAAAATGAAAACTTTTTAACATCCTGCTAGAGAATACTTCTGCGGAGCCCAGCTGGACCGACACTGATGCCAAGGCCGGCGCCTGGCCAAGGAATAAAGGGTTTCATGAGGTGTCAGCTGTGAGATCGGGTTTTCACCTTCTCCTTGATTCTTCCTTCTTTGCAACAAGTTCTTTTCATCGGCGGCCTGGAAAACTGCTGGTCACCCTGCAGGACCCCCACGAATGTCACTGCTTCGGCAAAGTCTGCATTAGCACAGATGCATGTGTACCTGCGTGCACGTGCACCACACACACACACACGCATGCGCACGCACACACACACACACACACATACACACATGTGCACGCACACACGCGTGCACACACGCATGCACACGCACGCACACACACACACACACGCACGCACACGCACACCAGGTGATGTTCGCCTTCACAGTCTGTGCCCCCACCGCCCTTTGCACCAGGCCCCGGGGCAGCACTTCTCATTCCTGAGCACTTCTCCCTGTTTCTATCTCCACGGCCCCTCTGCCTGCTTATAAACTCAAGAAGAAGGAGGCCCGTTTTTCCATCTCCGTCTTAACAGAGCTGGGAGTTGACAGACCCTCAGTGAATATGCCAAATGAATGGACATCGGGGGATGGTTAATTTCATGAGCCAGCGTAGCCAAGGGAAGCCCAGAGGGGTGGTAAAACATTTCTGGCTGTGCCCTGGCACGTGGGCACTCCTGGTTCCCGGGTCTCTGGCTCCGGGACTGACATCTCGGGTCTTTGCTCTTGGAACTGCACCACCAGCCCTTCCTGTTCTGAGCCTGCAGATGCCAGGCCATGGGCTTCCCAGTCTCCATAATCACATGAAACCAGTTCTCCCAGTCCATCTCCTTTTACTCCTCTATGGCCTCTACGTCTGTTTCTCGGGAAACCCTAACCAATACATGTTGGAATACAGATGTGCCTGTAAAACTTGAAATGCAAACTGCAAATAAACGCAAAGGAGCCCCAGGACATGCGACGGGCACTGGTGGCCCCTCCCCACCCCGGCAGGGACCAGGGAGATGAGGTCCCCAGCAGGGGGTGTGGAAGGATTTTCTTCTGTTTTCACCAGATGTGGCAGGGTGGTTGCTGCAGGTGTGCACTTTGCTGTCGGGCAGAAGCTCAGGCCACACACCTCCAGTAAAGCTGCTTATAAACTGTAGTCAGGGAGCAGGAAGACCTGCCACGCAGTGGTTCTGCCTCGAGGCCTGGGGGAAGACGGGGTGCGGTGCTTTCCTGGGGAAGCAAGCGGCGGAGCCTGGAACTAGTTCTGCTGGGAGAGGGTTACATCTGCATGTCCTCAGTGGCCTTGGGACGGTGGCTGAGTCTTCCGACCTGGGGCCGGGGGCCTGAAAGGAAACGAGGGGTGGGCCCATGGCTCCCAGGCCGCAGGGTGCCTTCGAGTCTGAGCACTAGTGCCCAGGGAGACCTGCCCGTGAACCGTAAAAGAACAAGAAGGTGACATGGGGTCCTTTTCAGAAACTCCGACTGGTATTTGTGGAATGAACGCATGGCTTTCACGGAGAAGGTCCTTCTAAGAAGGATGATGGTGAGAAGTTCTAGAAGGAGAGTCTGCAGAACGTCCAGGCTGAAAAAGTGCCCCGAGTCCATCAGGAGAAGTGATGGTCGAGCCTGCTCTCATCGACATGCCGAGTCAGTCCATCGGCAAGTCTGGGCTGGTACTGGTGACAGGTTCGTAGACACAGTATATTGGTGTTACTGATTCGTAGCAATTGCAGTACGGTTCAATAGCATGGTCAGATAACAAGGTCTACGGGGGACTAAGTCTTTGAACTTCGTTGCGACCTGCTTTGGTAATGTATGGTTGGCTTTTGGAAATGCCCCATGTGTTTTGAGAAGAATGAATACCTTCCAGCGGCCGGGGGCGATGTTTTATTTACCAAACCTTGAACTACGTTGTTTAAATCCTATCTACCCTTCTCGAGTGTCATCTTTTCCCTCTATCGATTTCTGGGAGTGGCATGTTAAAACACGCAATATTCTGTGATAAGCTATATGGGGAAATAATCCGAAAAAGAATGGACGTGTGTATATATGTGACTGAGTCACTTTGTGGCACAGCAGGAATTATCACATCTTCTATACTTCAGTAAAACTTTAAAGAGGGAAAAAATACGCATTAGGTTGGCTGTTTGGTCAATCTCCCTTAGTGATTCTGTCCATTTTTATTTTATATATTTTGAAGCTATGTTATTAAGTCACACAAGTCTATCATAAAGCTATGTATATTTCCCTGGTAAGTCTGATCATTTTATCAGTATGTGTTGACTCTAGTAAAGTCTGTGCCTTAGCCTTTTTTGGCTCTAATATTAATACAGTTATAATAGCTTTCCTAGGGTATTTTGTCCCTTTCTGTCCCCTAATTTCCCAATTTTCTTTCACTTAAATTCTAAAAGCAATATCTTTACCTTTTTCCCTTACACAAGGATTTTCAGTCATCCCTTTCAGTCTGACCCCCCTCCCAATGTATATGCTATTGTTTTCATTAATATGTGGCTCTCTTGTTCTCCTTTCGTTCCCAGATTATACATTGTTTTTAGCGCTTTTACAGCCAGTGTCCAGACTCACTCATGGGTTTACCGTTGTTTCACAAACTTTCTCGTCATGACTCTCAGACCTTCCTCTGAAACTATTCTCTCTCCTAGAGCACATCCTTTAGAACTACTTTCTGAAGGGTCAGTTGTGAATTCTCTCCATTTTTGTTAGTCTGGGGAATCTTTATTTCACCCTCATTTTCTGGAAGATAGATGGTTGGGGCAGAGAATTTTAGACCGATAATCATGTCCTCAAAACCCTTGGAGGACCTCACTCTACTTCCGGGTTCCCAACAACTCTGTCGTCGAAATGTCAGGGATCAGACCCCTCCATCTTCAAGGACCCTGTTGTCTGCCTCCGTTTCCAGACGCTCTCTCTGTCTTTGACGTTCCCCAGCCCCCTGCACTACCTCTAGAGGACTTTCTCCTTATTCTGCTTGGTGCTCACTAGTTTCTTAGCCTGCCCGTCAGAGCCCTTCTACAGTAGGAAAATTCTCTTCAAATACTGTTGCTTTCCCACTTTCTCCACCCTCCCTCTCTTTGTTTTCATAGCTTTCATCAATTTTGCAGTTTCCGTTTCATGCAAATTATTCAGATTTATCTTCTAAGCCTCATTGAACCTGCCGCTCACTCCATCCACTGAGTTTCTATTTTTAGTTATATCCTTCACATCTTACAGTTGTCTCAGTTCTGCTTTGTATTTACTTGTGCATTTCTATGATAATGGCTTGTTATGATACTTTCAAAATCTTTGTATTTTTTGAAACAGATAAAAGAAGTGTATTCGATATGCTAGTGTCTGATGATGATGACATCGTCACCTCTGAGGGTCTTATTTTACGATATTTTGGCCTCACCCACGGCATATGAGGTTCCCGGGCCAGGGACAGAATCTGAGCCACGGCTGCGGTAATGCTGGATCCTTAACCCACTGGGCTGGGGATCGAACCCTACACCTCCACAGCGACCTGAGCCACTGCGGTCGGATTCTTAACCTGCTGCGCCAAGGCAGGAACTCCATATTCTGCAACCTGTAGTTTCTCAGGATTGTCTCTTGGCGGCTTGCTTCTTTGTGTGAACTGGGGTTGGATAGCGAATTCCATAGTCCATAGGATTTTATCCGTTGAGGCTTGAGTTTAGGGTTTGTTCCTCCAAATTTGCATCCTGTAAACACCTCAGAAATGGACCCCCTGCGACTTCTTTCAATTTTCAGCTTCTTTTTCCACTACCAGGAACGGCACGGTGTGAATCACATCCACACTGCGCGTGTGGACTCTGCGTTAGGACCGCTTTGAGGGCTCTCTTCCTCGGCCCAGGTCCTCCCGAGGCAAGACCGTCCTTTCAGCAAGGCGGGTCGTGTGGGTTTCCCCCCAGATCTCACCTACCGAAGATGCTCACTTTAGGAGTCTTGGCTTTATTTAAAGTTCTTCATTTTGACTCCCAGGCGGGTTCAAGCCTCCGGTTTGTGCTCCATCCCTGAAGGAAGAGGCTTGTTGAATCCAGGCTGAGCCGCCCGGGGGGGGGTGGGGGGGGGCAGACATCCCAGGAAAGTACAATCTCCGGCAACTGGGCTGTTTCTCGATTCATGCTTGTTTCGAGTTCTAACAATCTCCTTTCCTTCTCCACCAACCCAGGCACGTGCATTAGAAGCAGTTGTTCTTGTACAGCCCAGACAGCGTTTTGGGCGTTCAGTGGTGGGGACGTCGCCAGCCACGGTAGGAAACAGAAGAATCACTGCTTCCACATTTCAATACTTTTTCAAACCTTACTGCTGGGTACAGATTGACACGGTAAGCCACTTTCCCCACTCGGATCACTTCTCCTCCTTCGGTTTCTGTGACAATATTCCCGTCCCCTCACTCTTCCCTCCCTTCACGAGTGATCACACTGTGTATTCAGCTCATCATCGACGAAGCCAGAAGCCTGGGTGCCATCCCGCATTCCCTGCTGCCCCCACTGAAACCAGCTGCACTTTCCTTCTTCGCCACCCGCCCCGCCCCTCCTCCGTCTCTGCGCTGCAGCCCCTTCACCTGCCACGGGGCGGGGCGGGCGGGCGGCCTCGGCTTCCAGCTGCGCTCTCACCTGCTGCCCTCGGTCCCCTGCGCTCTCCAGGTGAACCGCTTCTGCATCCTTCCTCCTGGACGGTGGTCTCTGCATATGGTCTGCGCATCAGGCTGTTAGAGGGTGGCTGCTCCCCGTGTACAAACAGGTGGGTCCCTGGCTCTCGAGGGCCAGCCTGGGTGCTGGGTGCGCAGGTGCTGGTGGCCAGAGCGATGGCCCTTCGTCTCCCCCACGAGTTCATTTCTAACGACCACGAATTTGACAAATACGCACCCACCTCTTCAACCATGAAACCGAGGAAAATTCATTTCACTCACTGACGCCTTCCTCTCGTCACCCTCTGATTAATAAGCATCTGATGAGCCCCCTCGAGGGACAGCGCTGGGCTGGGACCTGAGACGGTGTCCGGGGTGGGCGTGGCCAGTGTCAGGGCTGAAAGCTGTAAAAATCAGAGAGGCTGGAAGGACACCAGGAATTGACGGCACCTCCAAGTGAAATAATAAGCTGCCAAGGGGAGAGTTTTAAAGAGGTGTACTGTTTCATATGTAAGTGCTGATTAAGTCTTGAAGTTAGGCTGTAGCCATTACTGTGCTGTCCGTCTGATAAACACATGCCACCCGCAGGGGTGGACTAGACGAGCCTGCCCTGCCACTGTCCTCTTATACCCGCTTGGACACTATTTAAACTTCTTCTTCTTCACCTGGAAAATGTGGAAGCAACGCTGCTTTCAGAGCAGCTGTGAGTTTGAGACGGAGTGACAGGTGTAAGCAGCGGCGGACAGCCCGGAGCTCCGACAGACAGGCGCTCGGGGAAAGCCACTCCCTCTCGTTTTCCTCTGCCTTCCTACTGTGAACACTACCTCACAGGTTTTTCCTAAACTATTCAATGCCCAAATATTTAATATAAACTCCCAAACTCGAGAAAACCAGCTACAAATGGCCTCTGCTTTATGTGCGGCCGGTGTCTGGATTTCCCGGTTCCGTTTCTCCACTACTTAATCCGGGCGCAGGGCCGGACGCAGGCCGTGAAGGAATTCTGAAAGAAA
This sequence comes from Catagonus wagneri, assembly GCA_004024745.2. Classification (NCBI taxonomy): domain Eukaryota; kingdom Metazoa; phylum Chordata; class Mammalia; order Artiodactyla; family Tayassuidae; genus Catagonus; species Catagonus wagneri. The sequence continues at coordinate 264,184 of PVHT021183553.1, forward strand.
TGCACTCACTGTCCGTGGAATAATCTGGAAAGGCCTGGAGGCACTTGCGTGTCTGTGTGTGTGTGTGTGTGTGCACGCGCATGTATGTAATTGTGTGTGTGCGCCTGAATGTAATGTGTGTGCGTGCCCGTGTGTGCATTTCCATGTGTGTGTGCACATGTGCGTGTACGTATGCGCACGCGCGCTCATGTCTGCTCGCCCCGCCCCCAGCCCGGCCCCTCGGCACAGCAGCAGCCCATTAATCACAGAGGCGGCACCTCGTTAACCTGCCGAGCCCTCCCATCTCACCGGGTTGTCCTTCAGATTTACGGAGTGACTCTGCGGGACTAGCGACGGCTGCCCTGCGGGCGGCAGATGTTCACACGTGAATAAGAGCGGCGGGCTGGCGGCTGCCTGGCGAGCGCTGGGGGCGGGCTGCTCGGGGCAGCCCACTCCTCGCTCCAGGAGGCCCTCGAGGCGGGCTGTTTGAGCGTCGCCTCCTCGGTCCTGGGGGACTTTTTACTCTACAGGTTTGTAAGTTTCACCAAAAGAGGGTCAGTGGAAGAGGCGTATACTTAAGAGGCAAAACGCATGGCAGTCACGCTTGGAGAGGCCATCAGCAGGGACCAGGACACCATCAGAGGCACTGACCCTAGAACGCGGGCTGCCCTCCAGGTGCCCTATCTCATCTCCAGACCTCCCAGGGCTGCGTGGTCCGTACTCCCGCCCTCAGCCAGTCCGGCCTTGGTCTCCAGGCCGCTAGTGACTGTGGTGCTCCGGGCTGCTACCCCACCAGCATTTTTGGGGTCGGCTGATCCTCAAACCACCTGTCGGGGCAGAGCTGGGATTACCGTCCCTGTCTGCAGACGGGGAGACTGAGGCACGGCGGGGACAGTTAGACCTCCACGGGGGCATGAGCGGGGTGGGGTCTGGCTTTTTGGCCCACGACTCAGTGCCCTTTGCCCTACTCTGCTGTGGATCAGGGGCACCTGCCAAAAATTAACGTGCATTGATTTACAACCCGCCCGCCCCTCAGCCCAGGGTCAAGCAGAGCGCCTTGACGGGGACCCCCCCCCCCGGCTTCTCAGAGCCTGGCTCTCGGGAACTCTCAGGGACAGTGGCAACACACAGCTCCCAAGGAGGGCGGCCTGGGGCTCTGCCGCACAGGTTGTCCCGGTTCACCCTCCTGGAGCCCAGATCCCGGCTCCTGTGGTCAGGGAGGGCGCTGGCCACCTGTGCCTGCGGGGCTCTGAATCTGCTCTCCGAGCGGCTGAGGAAGCACGAAGAGATTGTCCTGACCTGGTTGCCTCGGATACAAATCTAAGAGTGCAAACCTCCCGCAGAATGGGCAAGCCAGGGCCCACTCTGCAGAACAGGGTCGGAAAGGCGATCCAGGGAGAAGAAACAGCATGTGCAAAGGTCCTGTGGTCTGGAAGGACTGGAGAGTAAGAGAGATGCGGGGGGGGGGGGGACAGGCAGAGTCAGGTTCATTGGGACCCCGTGTGGTCCAGCAGGCACTTTGGTATCTTATCCCCAGAGCATCTTGAAGCCCTGGGGGGCTTTAAATCAAAGCTGAATTGACTTACAATGTTGTGTCAATTTCTGCTGCGCGTTGAAGTGACTCAGTTGTATGTATTTTTACTTCAGGGAAAGCTTGATATCGACGTGGTTGACTTAATGCAGACAGACACCTGAGAGAGGAGAAGAGAATGTTCCGGGGCTGCTTTGGCTCCGTTCTGCCTACTCCAAGATGCAGAGAACCCCCCCAACCCTGGTCCTGCTCCCCTCCCCCACCCTGGGGGTCCACCATCCCGAGTCACTTCCTGCCGGTGGCGCTTTCTTCTCCAGCCCATCCAGGGGTGCTTGGTGGACAGAGCAGACCTTCACCCCCCTGTTTCAGAAAGCCCATCCCTGCCCCAGGGGCTTCAAACACACTCCTGGAATCAGAGTGAATTAAAATTTAAAATTCACAAGTATGAAGTTTGGCTGCAACTGTCCGGGCTCCAATCCCATTTTTCTGGGTGTAAACCCCACCAGGAGTGACAGCAGAAAGACGGGGCCTTCCCCCAGCTCCAGGGGCTCGTCTTCAGAACCACCCTTAACCTGAGCGTGGCTGGGATCGGCTGATAGGACTGCAGATGCCACATCCCCCGCAAGGCGCACTGGCCAATATCACCTGATTTGTTCTAGAATTCCTGCGGGCAACGCCGGCAGCCTTGTGTGTTTAAAAGAGGACAGGTCAGCAGAGAGGAAGAAATGGCAGTGCTGCCTCCTTAGACTTTGAACAATGATTCCTTTCAGGGTTCCGAGCTGACCTCCAAATCACCCTGCTGTCACCAAGAGACCAACACGCCCAGTAAATCTGCAGCAAAAAGGCAGGGACCGCAAACCAAGGGGGCCGAGCTTTGCTTCCCTCCAACCGCTGAGTGACACTTGAGCAGGTCTGGTCTGCGGGGGCCGCAGCTGGGCGTGGGACCTGCTGCTCGTAGACGGGCTCCCCTTCTTCCTGCGGACAGCGGTGAGGTGCAGGGGGCCTCCTCCGCCAGGACCGCACCCTGAGAAGCACCCACAGCGCTCAGCTGTGCGTCGCATTTTTCAGCTCCGGTGATAACAAGTAAAAGAAACGCAAGTCAGGGAGAAGCCCCGCTCTTCCAGATGCCGCCGTGTGGCTGCACTGCAGCAAGTTCCTGGTTCAGGGTAACTCCGGATCGCGGCTCACACACCGGCTGTTTCATCTTATTCCATGCAGCTCACTCGGGTCATGTCCTATATGGAAAGAATGAAAAATTGTGCATGAAAAAAGAATGCCTAGAGGAGTTCAGAGAAACACGAGAACTGAGACGTCTTTGTCTGTGAGCCTAGAACAAGCAGAAGAGACGGAATTATGACAACTAGAGCAGAAAGCAATCAAATTGAAAGCAGAAAATCAAGAGAGAAAAATCAACAAAACCAAAATCTGATTCTTTGGAAAGGCCAAGAAATTTGACAAGCCTCTAGCCAGGCTAACTGGTGGGGGGGGGCGGGGGGGAGAGAAGACACAAATTACTAATATTAGAGATGAAAGAAGGGCCATCTCTACCGATTGCACGCACATTAAAGGGGTAATGAGGAATATTATGAACACATCTGTGCTCACAAACTTGATGCCTGGGGTGAAATGGATCACTTCCTTGAAAGGCACAAACTACCCCAACTCACAATATCTAGATAATCTGAAAAGACCTGTAACTATTTTTATACAGAATCAATAAATAACCATCGTCCAAAAGACAGCATCAGACCCAGGTGTTTCCACTGGTGAATTCTACCCAATATTAAAGGAAGAAATATTGCCAATTCTCTACAAATTCCTCCAGAAAACAGAAGCAGGGGGAACATTTCCTCACTCATTCTGTGGGATCAATGCTACCCTCATCCCAAAAGCAGATAAAGAATGCTAAGAAAAATTACAGACCAATATCTCTTATGCAAATATACAAAACTCATTAACCAAACATGAGCAAAGCAAATCCAACAATGTGTAGGAAGAATTACCCACAATACCAAGTGGGATTTATTCCATTCATATAAATGGGTTCAACATTCGAAAATCAGTTCATGTTCTAGACCATGTCAACAGGCTAAAGAAGAATGATCATCAATCATAGCAACTAATTCAGGGGGAAAAAAACTTTAGACAAAACCAACATCCATTCATGTAAAAGTGCTTAGCAAATGAGAAATATAAGGGAATTTCTTCAACTTAATAAAGAACATCTACAAAAATCCAACAGCTAATACAATACTTAATGATGAGAAACTAGATGTTTTACCCAAAAGGTTGGGAAGCAGGAAAAAATGTCCCCTCTCACCACTCCTGGTCAGCATGCTTTTGGAAGCCCTAACAGCTGCACTGAGACAATAAATAGAAACAAAATGTATGCAGTCTGAGAAGGAAGAAATAAAACTTTATCCACAGATGACATGATTATCCCAAAGAATCAACAACAACAAGAACACCTCCGAGGAGTGATTATAGCAAAGTCACAGGTACAAGGTCAATATGCAAAGGTCAACTGCTTTCCTATATACCCTCAGTGGTATGTGAAATTTGAAATGAATGCGATGTAAATTATCTTACACATTTGCATAAAAAATGAAATCCTTAAGTATCAGTCGAACAAAACATGTCCAGAGTCTATACAGGGGAAACTACAAAACTCTGATTGAAAAATCAAAGAAGATCCAAATACATGGAGAGGTGTTCCATGTTCATGGATTGGAAGACTCGGTATCGGCAAAACAGCATTTCTTATCGACTTCATCTATAGATTCAATACACCCCCAATCAAATTCCCAGCCAGCTGTTTTGTAGACATGAGCAAGGCGCTTCTAAAGTGTATATGGAGGGGCCCAGAACAGCCAGCACAGGACTGGAGAGGAACGAAGTCGGAGGACTGATGCTCCCTGTCCTTGGGATTTACTGTAAAGCCACAGTAAACAAGACGGTGTGTCGCTGGTGAGAGGATGTACAAACAGACCAGTGGGACAGAATAGAGAGCCCCAAATAGACCCACACAAATGCAGTTAGCTGATCCTTGACAAAGATGCAAAGAGGAAGCATATTCTTTTCAACAATAGTTCTGGAATGCTGGGATGCCTAGATGACCAAAACATGTACAGATACAGATACACACACACACACATATAAACACACACACACACACACAATACATATATACATGCAGAGAAAAAGAAAGACCTAACATACTTTACAAAAATTAACTCAAAATGTATCATCGAACTATATGTAAAATGCAAAACTACAACATTTTTAGACTATTACACAGGAGAAAAACCGAGGTGATCCTGAGCTTTTACATACAACATCAAAAGAACAATTCGTGATAGAAAAATGAATGTTCAGCTTTATTAAAATGTAAAAACACCTGCTTTGCCGAAGACACTTAATAGAATGAAAAGATAAACAACAGATTGGGAGAAAAATATTTACCAAACACATATCCGATGAAGAACTTGTAGCCAAAATATGCAGAGAACTCTTAAAGCTCAAAAATAAGAAAACAGGGAGTTCCCACTGTGGCTCAGTGAGTTACGAACCTGACCAGTATCCATGAGAATGGATGTTCAATCCCTGGCCTCGCCTCAGTGGGTTAAGGATCCAGCGTTGCTGTGAGCTGTGGTTTAGTTCACAGGTGCAGCTGGGATCCTGTGCTGTGGGTGTGGCCTAGGCCGGCAGCTGTAGCTCCAATTGGACCCCTAGCCTAGGAACTTCCGTATGCTGCAAGTGCAGCCCTAAAAAAATAACAAATAACAAAAAAACCCTCAGCTTTAAAGAAGACAAGAAATCTGAACAGGCCCTCTGCAAGTAAGATGTACAGATGGAAAATCATCCTACAAAAAGATGCTCGTGTCATTTGTCACTTGGGAACTTTAAGATAACAATGAGATACTATGACGCACCTGTTAGAATGGCTAAACTCCCACTCAGCGTATTCCAAACGCTGGTCAGGACATGGAGCCGCAGGAACTCGCATCCAGGACTGGTGAGAAGGCAAATGGCACAGCCGCTTGGGAAGACGCTGAGTGTAGTTTCTCACAAAGCTCAACACAGTCCTACCGCATGATCCGGCAGCCGTGCTCTTGGTACTTTTACTCACTCGAATTGAAAACGTATGTCCACACAAAACCTAAACACAAACGTTTATGGAAACTTTATAATTGCCAAAAACTGGAAGCAATGGAGATACTCTTCAGTAGGCCAATGGCGAAACAAACCAGTCTGTCCGCACAATGAGATATTACTCAGCCATAAAAAGAAAGGAGGCACCAAGCCATGAAAAGACAGAGGGCAGCTTCAAATGGATATTACTAAATGAGAGCAGCTGGTCTGGAAAGGCTACATCCTGTATGAGTCCAAGTACCTGACGTTCTAGAAAAGGTAAAACCTCGCAGTGGTAAAAATGCTCAGTTGTTGCCTGAGTTTGGGAGGAGAGGAGAGTCGCACAGGTGAAACGAAGGGGATTTTTAGAGCAGTGCAGCCCCTCTGCGTGACACTGTGATGTCCGATACACGATCTCATGAGTTTGTCAAAGTCTACAAAAGTTTACAGAGTGAATCTTAATGTATATGAATTAAAAAAAATTGTTTAGAAATTGAGGGAATTCCAGAGGGGTTTAAAAATGCAGATTTTGATAAGAAAAGAGAAATAGGTCACAAATGTCTGAAAGGACCTCACTGATGCGGTGGCAGGAAAGCGCCGACTTAAATAACTCTGGGAACAAACGGAGTCTAAGAGGAAAGCAAAAGGGAGGGCATGTAAGCACCCCGTACCCGGCAAAGCGTGTTCCCCGGGGGCTACAGGTGGCAGTTAGGATGCTGCGCTGCGTGTCTGCTGCAATTGCGTGACGGAGGCAAGAGACGGAGGCGGGGGCGCCAGGCTGCCGCTCTTAGAGCTGAAACTTCTGTGAGGCTGGAATGAGCCTTGAGGTCCTGGGTCACCGCTAGGATCACTAAGAGCTCACGTCTAACCTACGAGACGCACACATGGCTCACAGAGAAATATCTGTACACACGTGCACAGTCCTGGGTCAGTGTTCACACGAACACGTCCCCCTCCCCCAACATCGTCCAAGCGCCCCTCCCCTGCCTCGCCCGGCCCAGTCCCCCCCTCCCGGGGCGGGGGGGTGTCTTCCCAACAAACACGATTAAAGGATAAAGAGGCTCTGCTCCAAGGATCGGAACCGGGCCTGTACTGACCCCATCACTAACCGCCCATGTGGCTTCGGGAGTGTCCCTTCCCTGCTCAGGTCACCGTTTGCACAAAGACGGGGCTGCATCAGGCCGGCGGCTGTTGGTCTGTGCTCCGCAAAAGCTCCCGGCGATTTAGACCTCTGGCAGTTTAGACCCTCCTCGCTGGGCCCCAAGCCCCCACCACCCGAGTGGATCCACGCGTGCCTCTCCCACGTGCGCGGCTCTGGGAAAGAGGCCGCTTGAACAAAGGCTTCCTTTCTAAAGGAACTCTCGTCCTCCGTTCTAATCGTTCTGACCTCAACGCACAGGGCCCATCCCCGACACGGCTGGGAGGGGGACGCAGGGTCCTGCTGGGACAGTCACTGCTGCCTCTCGCAGGGCCTCAGCTTCCGCAGTGGACAGCTCTGCCCTCCGCAAGGGACTTTCACAGCATCAGCAAGGCCGCCAGGCTCTGTCTCCCTGGGCTGTGAGCCCCCAGTCCCAGCCCCCCGCCCCCGGACAGGAAGGCAGCGCCGTCCTCTCCGTCTCTCACACCGGACTTTCCATCACAAACCGACATCATCCTCTCAATGCTGTCGGCCACGGCCCCAGAAAATCCTGCCTCCGAGATGATGCTGCGACCCAACGTTTCTGCTCCCGCACAGAACTCTGTCGTGTGTCCCTGAGCAGCAGGGCCGGGGCTTCCTGGCAGATTGAGGGGCCATGCCGTGCAGATCTCGGAGGCGAGAAGCCGGTTACCCACACAAGCAGCACAGCCCAGACCAACTTGCTACCAGCTGCCTGCATCTAGTCTCACAAGACGCCACCGAACTGGAGGAACAGGTGACAGCCATGAGCAGAGGGCGTCCGTCACAGGATAGCAATTCTAAAATACACCCAAGTGGCTTTACTGCTGCAGCTGTGCTCAGAGGGGGGCCCAGGGCCGAGTCCAGGGTGTCACCTGATGTGAACAGGTGATGAGACACGGTGCCAGCCTCTGAGACAGGGAGCCTCCTGTGACACAAGAACACGGGGAGCAGCTGAGAAATGGCCTAGAGGCTCCTCCAGGACCACCTGGCCGGCCCTGTTCCTGGAAGGATCACCGGCTGCACTGCCAAGACCTGGGTCAGATGAGTGGAGCCCTGCCTCTGCGGTCTGCGTGGGACACACAAGGGCCCTGTGGTGCAGCGGTCCCTCCCCCACGCTCCCCTCCCCCTCCTCTAAGGACAAGGGTCTGTCCTCTTGTTGAAGCGTAAACTCGCTCCCAGCTCTCAGGACTTGCCCGCAAGTCTCCATGGAAACCCCATTCCATCCGTCCTCTCTTCTTTCTTCTGAGTCTTCATCCTACCTGCCTGCTGTAGGTTTAGATGCAGTGTCTAAACCTGGGTCGCATACTTATCTTAAAAGGATAAAAAAACCACTAGAAATCAGACTTCTGAATCTCTCCTAACCCCTCATCCTCCTCGACCTCGTGCTTCTCTTGCTCCCTGGACGGTCCCTCCGCACGTCAGGCTTCAGCTGTTACCTCTGTGTTGAAAACAGCCTGGGTCTGACTCCCAGCCCGTCCTTCAGAGCTGCTTCCGCAGAGTCGGGTGTTGATGGAGCATTTCCGTCTGCGCGTCAGAAAGGTGTCTCCCTTCCCGCGGCTGTGAAACAGCTGCTCACCTTCCCTTCACACCTGCTGCTCTTCCTGTGAGCGCCTCAGGAACACACAGAAGCCAGAAACGTGCCAGAAAGCCTAGGCTTCCCTCTCTGGTACCCCTAACTTTCCATGTTTATTTGGGGACTAAGTCTTGTGAATTGCTTTTTTTTTTTTTCCTTTTGGCTGCACTCCAGGCATATGGAAGTTCCTGGGCCAGAGATCGAATCCAAGCCACAGTTGCAACCTGTGCCACAGCTGCGGCAATGCCGGATCCTTAACCCACTGCACCACAGCGGGAACTCCAAGTCTTGCTAATTTTTAAACAGTTTTTTTCTTTCAAGAAAAAGTCTCTTTATTATCACCATAGTCTTTACATCCAGATACACAGCCTCGACAGCAGGCTTCTCTTGAAAGCTCGGCACCGAACATTGCATGTATTTTCTTATTTTATCTCACTACTCCAAGAAAACACTTAATTTTCACTACATGTAACCGGGGCCCACTTGGATGATCGGCCCACATGCAAACACCAATGGCGTTGTTTCTCCTGCTGAGTGTTTAGAACCAAGACCCCAGAAAGCTGGGACCGGTAAGAGTTATTTTTTAGAGGGCACTACCCAAAAAGGATGGCTGACTTCAAGCTAAATTCTAAAGGAGAGATGAGCAGAAAGGAGGGATGTTTTCTTCTAGAAACAATTGATAAAGAGTTCTGATGCATATTTTAAAATTTTTACTCAAGTATGGTTGACTTACAGTGTCGTACTGGTTCTAGGTGTACAGCAACGAGTCGGTTATACCCATAAATATTTCTATTCTTCTTTCCCCATATAGTTTATTAGAAACTATTGAGTGGATTTCCCTGTGCTCTAGGGTGGGTTCTTTTTTTTTTTTTTTTTTGTCTTTTTGCCTTTATCTAGAGCTGCACCCGCGGCAGATGGAGGTTCCCAGGCTAGGGGTCTAACAGGAGCTGTAGCCACCGGCCTTCGCCACAGCCACAGCAACGCGGGATCCGAGCCGCGTCTGCGACCTACACCACAGCTCACGGCAACGCTGGATCCTTAACCCGCTGAGCGAGGCCAGGGATCGAACCTGCGACCTCATGGTTCCAAGTCGGATTTGTTAACCACCGAGCCACGACGGGAACTCCTAGGGTGGGTTCTTGTTAATCACCTGTTTTCTGCAGTCGGTGGATATGTTTTTCTCGCCCTCGCGTTTCCTCCCCACCCCATGGCTTCCCGTACGGTGCCCATAAGATTGGTTTTGAAGTTGAAATCTGTGGGCTCGTTTCTGTTTTATAAATAAGTTCTGTAGTACCATTTTTATTAGATTCTACAAATAAGTGATCTCATGTGTTATTTGTCTTTGTTTGACTTATTTCAATTAGTAAGATTATCTCTAGGTTCATCCATGTTGCTGCAAATGGCATTATTTCATTCTTCTTTACGGCCAAATCATATTCCACTGTATATATGTAGCACATTGTCTTTACCCGCTCCTCTGTAGGTGGACATTTAGGTGGCTTCTGTGTCGTGGTACAGTAAATAGTGCTGCAGTGAACACTGGGGTGCAGGTGTCTTTTTGAAGTACAGTTTTCTCTGGGTATATGCCCAGGACTGGGATTGCTGGATCATATGTTGGTTTTATTTTTAGTTTTTTAAGAAAGCTCCATACTGTCTTCCCTATCGGCTGACCAATTCACATTCCCACCAACAACGTAAGAGGGTTCCCTTTGCTCCGCACCCTCTCCGGTGTTTATCGTTTGTAGATTTTTTGATGACGGCCATTCTGACTGAGGCGAGGTGATACCCTATAGTTTTGACTCGAATTCTTCTAACAATTAGTGATGTTGAGCATCTGTATATGTATGTGTGTGTGTGTGTGTGTGTGTGTGTGTTTGTCATCTGTCTGCCTTCTCTAGAGAAGAGTCTATTTAGATCTTCTACCCATTTTTTAATTTTTTTTAATATATAGCTCCATGGGCTGTTTGTGTATTTTAAAGATTAATCCCTTGTGGGTCATTTCATCTGCAAAGATTTTCTCCCCTTCTCCCTAATTTTTTTTCCAAAATGGTTTCAGGAAGAGATACCATTTCAACCTGACCTTCCGGATACTGGGAGGGGGTTCACTTCCAGCTGTGCTGTAGTAACTGGAGAGCGACTTTGCCTTCAGGTAAAAAACGGGACAAAGATATGCAAACAAAAACACCCTTTTCAGACGCTGGAGCTGCTGTTTCCTTCCACCTGCAGAGGAGGAAGCCATAAGCGTGAACAAGAAGGCGGCAGCCCGCCTGCGCTTCCCGTCACCCTGCTGTGAGCGCACAAGTGGGCTGGGCACCCCCTTTTCTCCGCAGGAATGTGGCCCCGACCGCAGAGGGAGAAGAATGTGCCATCTGGGCTCAGCTACTCGACCCTAACGTGTTCCCCGGGATCAAGACCGGCTTCATCAGCAGCTATTTCTGAGCCCTCTGGTGCTCCTGAGTTTTCTGTCTCTCCTCGTCCTGTTTGTAGGGCGCGGCCGCGGACGCACGTGCACCGGTGCCTTGGAAGCGTCCCTGTCCGCCGTCCGCTCAGAAACACTTGCAAGGCGGTTGTGGACACGGCTGTCCTGGAATTTGCAGAGAATTCTTCTCCCCCGGACCCTCCCCGATCCGGGGGGCCCCGTGGGACCAGGCCCCCCACAGCGCGTTGGGGAGACGGGGGCCAGGTCCTCAAGGGATCTTGCCCAATGCCCTCTGTGTTTTCAGACCAAAACTTGGGTCAGCTTCTTGGGCTTCCTTTTCTTTACAATTCAACCTGCTTCAAACAATGTGATTTATTTCTGCCATGGAGGCGCAGGCTGGCATCCGAGAAAAAAAGCTTCCTTTCCAAAGGGATTACAATCCCAAAAGTTTGGAAACAGGCAGCAGCCTGACATCTTCTGTTCAGAACTGGCGTCTCCGGGATGCAGGCCGGGCACCTCTGGGTGCGGGCGACGCAGCCCACCTGCCGCCTTTGTGCAGCGGGTGGAGGCGGGCAGCCGAGGCCACCTTCAGACCAAAGATGCTCCATTTCTCAGTGCCAAATGGAGAGGAGGGAAATCGCTCACTTGGAAAATTCAATCAGTCGCTAGGTTTTTGATACTCGCAGCTCTTCTCTAGTTTACTATGTTTTTAGCTTGGTGGAGCCAAACACACACAGCTCAGCAATTTAGAACTGGAGCTATAAAAACAGCTTGTTTTTTCCACTTTTCCAGGAACTAGAGAGTTTCAAAACCTTAGGCAACAACCCATATACTGAAAAAAAAAAATGTAGAAATGTGTACAAGTCAATTTGTAAGTTAGCACTTAGAAGTGCAACTTCTCAGAACATTTTGAGGTTAATGGGAAAAATTTGTGCATGTATGTGTTGGGGGTATTATGTACATGGGACTGTTTTAAAAATGAAAGTATCTGTAAAACTTAGAGGTCAACAATCCTTGCATTGGCCTAAGAACATTAAAATTATACAAACGAATTTGCTTTGAAATGATCGTATCTTGGAGTTCCCATCACGGCTCAGCAGAAAAGAACCTGACTAGTATCCACGAGGACACAGGTTTGATCCTGGCCTCACTCAGTGGGTTAAGGATCCAGCGTTGCTGTGAGCTGTGGTGTAGGTCACAGACGCAGCTTGGATCTGGTGTTGCTGGGGCCGTGGTGTAGGCCGGCGGCTACAGCTCCGACTGGACTGCTAGTCTGGGAACCTCCATATGCCGCGGGCACAGCCCTAAAAAACCAAAAATAAAAAATAAGTGATCATATCTTGGAGTTCCTATTGTGGTTCGACAGGTTAAGAACCCAACATAGTTTCCTTGAGGACTCGGGTTCGATCCCTGGCCTTGCTCGGTGGGTTAAGAATCCAGCGATGCCACAAGCTGGGGTGTTGTTTGCAGATGAAGCTCTGATTTGACGCTAGGTCCCAGAAACTTCTATACGCCGCAGGTGTGGACTTAAATAAATAAACGCCTTGTCTGGTAGGTTTAGATGATATAGAAACTCCCCTCCCCAAATAATTCTGGCAAATTTCTAGAAATAGCTTTGTGACAAAACTGAGTTTTTAGGAGCCCCCACCCCAAATATTCTTGGCCTTCACGAGTCTGGCTGCATTCAGCCCTGAGCCAGCAGTAAGGAATTGCATTCTTCCTCAGCGCTAAAGAAAAGCTTTCAGGGGAAGACAAATCTCATATGACATCACTTACATGTGCAATCTAAGAAGATGATATAAACGAACTTATTTACAAAACAGAAATAGACTCAAAGACATAGAAAACAAACTTACGGTTACAGAGGCGGAAGGAAGAGGATAAACTAGGAATTTAGGGTTAGCACATCCACACTTTATGTAAAACGGATCATGAGCAAAGCCCCCCTGTGTGGCGCAGGGAACTACAGAAGACATCTTGTAGTAACCTAGCACGGAAAAGAATCTGCAAAAGAATAGATGTGTACATATATGAATAATTGAATCACTTCGCTGTACACCTGAAACGCTATAAATCAACTACACCTCAGTAAAATAAAATTTTCAAAAAAGAACCTCTGGCTTTCTTCATACGCTGTTCTTCCCCTGGGAATCCTGAGCCCTCCCCAGGCCACCCACCCCGTCCCTCCCACCCAGTGACAGCTCCTCCCCTGCAGGGCCCCAGTGGGGACTCAGCCCGTTCACTGACACCCCCTAAATTTCTCTGAGGCTGCACCGAACTCGGGGGTCCGCTGTCGCCCTCCCCCCGGGGCTGCCCTCCCAGAGCGGGGGTTACGCCTGTGGGGGTCCGCTGTCGCCCTCCCCCCGGGGCTGCCCTCCCAGAGCGGGGGTTACGCCTGTG
>PVHT021183553.1:287403-304977 GCA_004024745.2 Catagonus wagneri
GTCACCCACAGAGCCCAGCCAGCACCACTCTTCGGGGGCTTAGAGAACATTTGATCCATTGACATGGATTCTGCCCCACCTCACCTCAGATGCAGGAACTGACTTCTCAGCACAGGAGGTGTGAGGACCTGTGTGGTCAGGGGACGCACTGGTGCCATCTCACACTTGACCACCCAGGAGCCGCCACCCTGAGAGGGTGATGCAGCGGAACGGCTGGCTGCAGGTTCAGCAGAGAGAGGGGCTTGGCCACCCCAGGACCCAGTATGCATCCCGTATCATACCCATGACATGAAAAGAGGCGAGGAAGCGGGGAGGTCGGACAGAAATGCAAATGATCAGACGTAGGTCGGGTGAACTGTTATTCAGTATCTCATTCTTCCAGCCTTCCTGTGGAGCTGAGACTTTTTTCCAAAGTAAGATGAGAATCGAAAGCAATGGGAACACGATAATGTGAGAAAAAGAATGTACGTGTGTGCGCGACTGGGTCACCTCGCCGTCCAGCGGGAAGCTGACAGGGCGCTGTACACCAGCTATAATGAGAAAAATAACAGTCATTAGGTTAAAAAAAAAAGCAGTGGGAAAGCACTAAAATGAGGAATCATTGGAGTTTCCGTTGTGGCTCAGCAGTAACGAATCCGACTAGTATCCATGAGGACAGGAGTTCAATCCCTGGCCTCACTCAGTGAGTTAAGGAACTGGTGTTGCTGCGAGCTATGGTGTAGGTTGCAGATGCGGCTCAGATCCTGCATTACTGTGGCTGTGGTGCAGGCCGGCAGCTGCAGCTCCAATTTGACCCCAAGCCTGGGAAACCTCCCTATGCCACAGGTGCAGCCCTAAAAAGCAAATAAATAAATTTTTAAAAAATAAAGTAAAATGAAGCAACCTGATCATGGTCCGTCTGGGACCAGCGTGGGGGGTGACGGCTGTGATGAGGGAGAAGAGAGTGGATTCTACACGCATCTAGACTCAGAGGTAAGACACTGGGCCTGGCTGGTCCCTGTCGGTCCCTGTCGGGCCTTGTTGGTCTGGAAACCAGGGTCAAAGCACAGCAGGGCTGTGACGCCTGTTACCACCCCCTCCCATCAGGTCCCCCTCAGCCTGAGCCCCGGCCATGGTGACTGCTCTAAAGGTCCCAGAGTGTCCTCAGAGCCACCAGTGCCTGTGACCCTGGCCCTGCCCTTTCTTGGTTGGCCCGGTTTTCCCAGTGGTCAGGCTGAGTCCTCTGCGTTTGCCCCACGTGGCGGTTTAGGGGGCAGATGTGAGCTGCGCGCGGTACGTCTGGGGCTGGAACACAGATCAGGGCCCGATCGCAGAGGCCTGAAGGCCAGGCTACCCCTGTGGCCTCTGTCCTGCCAGTAGCAAGAAGCTTCTAGAGCATTTCAGAGGAACAGAGACCACCAGGGGCCCCTCGAAAAGCCCCCTTGGAAGAAGGACTCTAGAGGCTGCAGGGCCCTGGGCGATGGGCGAAGGGGTGGCGCAGGCTGTGTGGCGAGCCCAGAGGACGGGCGACAACCGGGGGTGCCACCCAAGAGGCAGGAGGGCGCGGGCTCTGGGGGCAGCTAACGGGGCAGGTGGGAGGAGGGTGAGCGGTGGGTGAGCGGCCAGCAGGGAGTGCCCTGGGGACCCTCGGGGAGAGTCACCGGATCCCAGGAAAATGGTCGGGCAGGGGCCGTCTCCCGGGGCTGCTGCCTGCAGTTCCGCACGAGCCGCGCAGGGCCCTGGTCTTCCCTGGGCGCAGCTGTAGCTGGCAGCACCTCTGTCGCCGCAGCCGTTTCTCTCCCAGGAGCTTTTCTCCTTGTTTTCTCCCCCAAGCTGTCCCGCATGCAGATCCACTGGAAGATTTTTTTTTTTTTTGGCTAAATTATTATGAATTTCTTTTCTTCTTACAGGAACGGGATCCAGTTGAAACCAGACTTTGGTAAAAACGTATAGGAAGTCTGCTCAGCGTTCCTCTCACCCTCCCCAAATGCTGACCTCCCCGGCCTTCCCGGCTGTGCACAGTGCGTCCCCAGGTGTCCCCGAACCTGAAGTCTCACAGCGGAGCTCAGTGGCAGCTCACCTACCACTAACCGTCGGCAGGTGCGAGTCACTCACTGGGTCACCGAGAGCCTCTCTCTCAGCTTCCTGTGACGCCCCATGACGATTCATGTCATTCTGGAAAAGGAGGAGGAAACGGACAGAGGCCACGTAATGACCAGGAGTGTCACCTGTTGCCTATGTGTCACAGTGTCGGCACAGCCAGAAGGGACTTCAGTGGTCAGGGCTCCAGGACACTGGCTCTGTGGACACAGACACACGTCCGCGTGAGCAGAGCAGGGCCACGTGGTGAAAACGGCTGAGTGATGATAAGACTTCATTTCCTGTTACTTTGCCCTGTGTTGTCCCCTACCCAGCTGCCCCCGGGTGGCCCATTTAAGGTACGGACACAGCGCCTGAGGTGAAACGTGAAGAATAAAGATGCTTGTAAAGCCTTCAGTATGTTTCCCTCTGCGACACATTCGCTGAAAGGCACCAGGAGCCATGTTCATGGTCCAGTGGAGATGGTGGTCGGCTGGAGGCCGTTAGGAAGACACTGGGTGCCCTTCCCTTCACTCCCCTGGGCAGGGCTGGAGGAGGCAGCCGGCCGCATGCGGGATGCTGTGTGGACCAGAGGCCAGGGCGGCTCGGGAGAGGGAGCTCGAAGCACCACCCACTGTTGCGTGGAAGCGGCTTGCCCCGTGCTCAGCACGGCCTCCCTCTCCCGCCAGTCTCAGGCCTGGGGGTCACCCGGGTGACCCTGCCTCGACCACAGGCCCCCAAGACCAAGTCCTGCTCGATCGGAGGCGCTGGGCAGAGGTGGGGCAGACCCCCGATCCTGGTCTACACCGCTCCCCCCGGTACATACGCACAGCACCGCATGGAGGGTTTCTCTTTGGATGTGACCATGACGGTTCGGATTCACGGGAACGTCTGTGCCCCCAGAAGGGCAGGCGCTGGCAGAAACAGCAGGCTGCTGTTTGACCCTCGGGATGAAGAGAGGAAAACAAAGAAACAGCAAAGAAGCAAAAGAAAGAAATCGAAACATGGAAAACGGAGAGCACAAGGTCAGAGATGAAACCAGCTGTGACAATAATCACAACCGAAAGTGTCTTAATTAACAGGCAAAGGCTCTCCTCTTGGGTGAAAAATAAGATCCATCTCTCATAGGGGCAAAATGACGCCGAAATGTTGACGATAACGGAGGGACAAGGCTCTGCTCTCTTTGACACAAGTGGCGCAGATGCGGCATTAATGCAAAGTCAAATCCAAGGTGGGGGGATGGGCGGCAGGCAGATGTCACGTTGATCCAAAGGCCAAAGCCACCAGGGCCGGACGTGTGCACCTCGCAGGGCGCGCGAGGCAGACCCAGGAGCTGGTGTTCGGAGTTGGCGCGGCACGTTTCTCTGGGAGACGGTCGGGCTGGGAGCGCCTGAGTCGTGGAACAGAGGGCCCCCCTTTTTGGGTGGGCGGCAACCTGAGAAGCCTGGCCTGCCAGTTTCTAAGGTGGAGATGCACCCAAGGGCCCGGAGGGTGTCCTTGGGGAGGTGACGTGAACACCAGAGTGAAGCCGAGGCCCTGGGGAGGGTTCTCTGCAGTGACAATAGTTTAAGATTTCCAATTCACCCACGCACGTGGCCTCCGGTCAGCCCCTCAGCGTCAGATGCTCAGTGAGTTGTGACAGGAAGGTAGACCCGCTGAGATGGCCTTCGCGGGGGCCCCGGGCCAGGAGCAGGGCCCTTCCAGAGAGAGCCCTGGGAGCCTCGGCCCTTGGGGTGCCTGCAAGGACGGGGTGTCGCTGGCTGAGCCAGGGACCTGGGGAAGGTGTAGATGCGGCTCTGAGCTTGACACCATCCGAGGTCCCGAGCGATGCCCAGCCTCCGCTGGCCGGCAGGGCGCGAGGACCGCGAGCGGAGGGCTCAGACCTGGCAGCCCAGACGGGGTAGCCCAGAACCCGGGGACGGCGGGGCTCTTCAGCTAAAACAGAGGTTACACACTTCGGGAAGAAAGCAGAGCCATCCTCCTGCCAGGACCACCGCGGGGAGGCAGGGACTGGCGGGGCCGGGGCGGGGGTTACAAAAACGCTGAGAGAACTTTCGGAGTCAAAGGAGGAAAGAAGCTGTGGAAGGCAAGATCAGCCCAGCCAGACTTGTAATTCACGCACGTTCACGCTCCCCCATGCTCCACACTGCTCCAGGCCCACCTGTGCCCCACTGGCTTTTCCTGGTCTTGCTAACGAAATCCGGCCCGTTGGGGAGGCTGGGGGAAGGGGCGGTGCATGGAACTTCCCGTGCTATTTTGGTAACTCCTTGTGAGTCTTTAACTAGTTCAAAAGTTAAATTTAAAAAATTCAACCACGTAGCAAAGCATGCCATTTAACAACACAAACCTCTACCAGATCGTTAGGGATATGTTAGTCATTTACACACTAGTATGAATTGATTTAAACGACTATTTCCTCTTAGCGCCTGGTTGTCATTTGGCCAGGATCAGGCGGCTGGGGAGGAGGAGACACTGTGCCAGACGGGGCACCTTGGGGACAAGGCTGAGGGGCAAGGGGCCTTCTCCTCCTTGTCCTCTGCCGTTTCTGCATGGCCCGAGGCCCCGGGGCGGACCCCCTGTGCTGTGTCACACTCACCTTCACAGGCTGTCTGGGACAACCGGGCAGAACTAGCCGTGCCACCAAGCGTGACTACAGGCAGCGAGATCTTATTCCCGCCACATGCCCGCTGCCTGGTCCACTGGTGGCAACGGGGGAAGCTTTCTCTCCTGGGCCTCTTTGTGGGGCCTCAGGCTCAGCCTCCGGGCATTTCAGGGCCAGATGACGGTTTTCTTTGGCTAGCGGAGGCAGGAGGCTTGTTTTTAAATTTATTTCAAATGCATCTCATCGAAGAGTTAAGCAATTTTTATTTTCCAGCTTTAGAATAATCTTTTTAAGTTGGAAACTATCTGCACGAGGAACATCTATTTTGTAATCCATCGAACATCTAAGGAAATAAAGCCCGTTGAAAGGAGAGGTGACGGCCCAGGCCTGCTTGGCTGTGGTTATGTTACTGTCCCGGGCTCTTGGGCTCCTTAATCACTGGAAATTGATAAGAGGCCAGACAGGAAAATTCAAGCAAGGCTTTACTGGGGCCCCTGCAACAAGGGGAGAGGGAGATGACAACTGGCTCCCTCGCTTGCTCAGGGAAGAGTGTGAGCAGAGCTCCTTATATAGGGAGAGGGTAGGGGCGGGGCCGGGGGCGGGGCCAGAGGGGCGGCTCAGGTCCTGGCGTGTGCAGGGGGCATGCGCAGTACCTGGTTTTGCACTGGGCTCCGCCCAAGCGGCAGTTGGGCTTTAGTTTTTTGTGTTTTCTTGCCCATAATCTGCCCCACCTGCTCACGCAGGCAGTCTTCTTTAGTCCCTTGTAGTTTCTTTGTATTTGCTTGTTCCGGATGTTTGTCCAGGCGCAGCCACCGCAGCAAAGGGTCCTGGGGCCCAGGTCCCGGCCTGACACCGTTACACACACGGCTACTCAGTAGGAATCTGCTTTTTAAACGTCAGACCCAGTCAAACAAGTGCCTCTGCGACGTGGATGCCTCTGCCGCCCGGAGGAGGCCGTGGAAGGCAGCTCCCGGGTCCGGGGACTGGAGACATCGCAAAATGCAGCCAAGACAGCCCTCTTCGGGGGTTTTCAGGTTCCAACAGACTGCGGAGAAAGTGCAGCATGTGTCCAAAGCCCAAAACCCTTCTTCCTAGAATTATGTTTCTGAGCCACGAGCCAGCATTTTAACGTAAAGACCTTGGACAGTAGGATTACGAGGCTCCTAAGTAGGAAAAGTCTGACTTACACGAGCTGACAAGGGCTGTAAGCACCCTCCAGCTGGCAAGGCAAACCGGTCACAGGTCGGTCCTGGGGTCAGCCCGTGAGGCATCCCTGCCCTGGGGGCTCCCCTCTGCAGCTACTGCTCTGACCCTAACCCGCCGCGGCCCCCGCGGGTGAGGACAACGGCCCAGGAGCTTTGTCTGGGGTTCGGGGTGCTAGATCCAGGGGCGTGACTGTGGGTTTGAGCAAACACACGGCCTCATGCCTCCGGGTACAAGGATTTCTTAACCAGGACACTGTCTAGAATGAAAATCCAGCACAAGCAAGCAAGCCTAGCAGGGACGGGGTGGGGGGGATGGAGGGGAGGGAAGGTGTCCCAAGGGTGGAAAGGGGGAGTGGGGGTGCTGAGGCTGAGAGGTCACCGCAGCTGAGAGCCCTCCCCCACTCCCATCCTGGAAGCTGCCACAGCTCTGCTTGGGGAAGGAAGCCCTTTAACAGAAGGAGAAGCCGGCAGGTCAGACGCTGAAAAGTTCACAGTCTGGCTGGACCCGGGAGAACCCGGGGAGAGAAGCCAGGAGAGGATGAAGGTGTTAAAAAGGCTGCCAGAAATTCTTGACAGATACAAATTAAAGAGAGGCATACAGGGGGCACCAGGGCCCCGGACAGAGAGCAGAGGGCTTGGATGAAGTTCAGGCCACTGCTCTGTGCAGAGTGCTGTGTGATGAGTCCTGAGTACTGTGCGCAGAGTGCCCTGTGCAGAGTGCTGTGTGCTGATTGCAGAGTTCTGTGTGCAGAGTTCTGTATGCAGAGTGCTGTGTGATGAGCGCAGAGTTCTGTGTGCAGAGTGCTGTGAGCTGAGTGCTGAGTGCAGAGTGCTGTGTGTAGAGTGCCCTGTGCAGAGTGCTGAGTGCAGAGTCCTGTGTGCTCAGGCTCTCAGCTCAGGGAAAACAGTTTGGGAAAGGGGGGAGGGGCTGCGGCCAGGCCAACAGGGGATGGCTTCACCCAGTTCTCTGTCACAGAAATCTAACAGAACAGCCTATAGAAGGCGTCTTCTGACAAAAAGACACACCCTCTATCCTCAGGAAAGGCCAGGCTCTGAGAGAGAAATCCCCGGGACCACAACAGAGGAAGACACGCAGTTAGCTTCGCTGCAAAGTGCTGCCAGATGAAACGCTAGAAACACAACAAATAAAAGCAGCTAGAAGTGGAATCACCTTTAAGCTGACACACATCCTGGGTGTCCCCGCCCCGCCCCATCCACCACTGGGGGCTGCAGCGTCCTGTTCTTCTGCACCGCCTGCCGCAGGGCCCGTGTCTGCGGGGACAGCCAGTGGCGTGGGGGGGGGGGGTGGCATGCGTCGGCAGGAAGGGCACGGCCAGGGGACGCGTGCTCCGGCCCTCGGCCCCGGCTCCCACCAGGAAGCCCCAGCCGTGGGGGCCGCACTGCGGGCCTCCGACCTGCCTGCCTCCAGCCGCATCCTCCCGCATCTCAGGGCGTCTCCCCGCAGTTCTCTCCTGCCCCCCCAGGCCCCACCGCCGCCCTGCCCCCAGGGAAGCGTTTGTCCAGAAGCAAGCGGCCACCTGTCCGAGGGCGCGGGGCCTGCTCAGGGGCCGGGCGGGGGCAGAGCTCGGGCACAGCCGGCTCGCCCGTGCTGGGAGCTTCTGGTTCATAACAGAAGGGAAAATACTCTGTGGCCTTGACCTCCTGTGTCCCCCTTTCCTCCTCCATAAAATGGGGAAAACAAGACCCCCTCACGGCGTGATCGGCAATAGGGACCGGTCGACGGGCCAAATGCTATCTGAGACCGGCTGTGTTTTCTTTCAGATACAGGAATTTGCTTATAATTTTTTAAAATGTTTTTAACCCGTCTTACAGGCGATATGGGGCTCGTATTCCTGTCTTGTGGCTGCTGGAACAAGCATCACAAGCTTAGTCACTAAACGGCCCAGGTCTGTTCTGTTACAGTCCTGAAGCCAGAAATCTGAAGTGAGTTTTACGGGGCTTAATCCAGTGGGGACGGGGCCGCGGCGGCCGCATCTCGGGGCCCAGGTCACAGGTCTCCCCTCCCCTTTCAGCATTACGTGGCTGTCCCCTTGCCACCTGCTTGCTGACTCTGGCCCACACAGAGGGTCCTGCATGACCTCCCCTCTCCCCATCCTTGGCTTAATCAGAACCGCAAAGCCTCTCTGTCCACGTAAGGTGACATTTTTGGGTCCTAAGGATGTGGCTGGAGGCTGTTTTCCACCTACAAGGAGGCTCCTTCTGGAACAGAAATCCACCCTCAGGTCCTTAGACCCATCGAGGTGGCCACCTGGGCGAGGTGAGTGCCCCTTAGTGACCGAGCTGCCAGCCTCAGGGGGGAGGTGATGGCGTGACAGGACTCTCTCCATCACACTTTGCGTAGTGAGACAGGTGACCGACCGGTGTTCGGGCAGGAAGACAGGGTTCGCCTGCACACCAGGCGGTGAGAGGTGATGGAACCCGGCCCCTCCGAAGGCACAGCTTGAGCAGGTGCTCTGGCGAGGATCTGACTGGTCCCCGATGGGTGGGGGTTCCACCCTCCTTCCCTGCAGACACTCTGCTTCTATTAACGCAACCTCATTTCTCCATCGCCTTCGGCCGCCCCAGTCCACCACGCTCTTGTCGAACTTACCGAAACCTCTTGAGCAAAAGCCACGAGGGCACTGATCCCCAACCTCCTGGTGCAGAGACAACTGCAACGACCTGTAGAAATGACACTGGGTCTCTATACGATAACCAAGTCATGGAGACAACCTACATGTCCATCGACAGGAGTGGATAAAGAGGATGTGGTACTTATACACAAGGGAATATTACTCGGCCATTAAAAGGAAAGAAATAACGACATTTGCAGCAACATGGATGGACCTAGAAATTATCGTGCTAAGTGAGGACAGTCAGACAATGAGACACCAACATCAAATGCTACCACTTACATGCGGAATCTAAAAAAAGGACACGATGAACTTCTTTGCAGAACAGATACTGACTCACAGACTTTGAAAAACTTATGGTTTCCAAAGGAGACAGGTTGGGGGGTGGGGGGATGCACTGGGGGTTTGGGATGGAAATGCTGTAAAATTGGGTTGTGGTGACTGCTGTACACGTATAATTGTAATAAAATCCATTAAATAAAGAAAATGACGCTGGGTGCAAAGTTCGTGGAAAGGGAGTGGGGGCCTCTGGGGAGGCTGTCCTCTGCCTAGGTGTTCAGAAGCGGACATCCGTCCTGGAACGCGTCCAGACCCTCGGCCCCACCTCTCCCACCAGCCACTGCTTCAGTGACCAGGTCCCCCCAAGCGCTGGCCAGCTTCGCACAGGTGCCCGGTGTCACCCAGCCTGCCTGTGTCCCAACTGGGGGAGGGAAGTTGACGCCAGAGGCCACCCTTGTCAGACGGGCTTTGGGAACCTCCCCAGGGCGTCAGTGGGACAGCCGCCCCACAAAAACTGAACCGTCTCTGCGCCATCGCCCCCTTCTCCTTCCTGCCCCCACACCTGCCCCGACTCCCCCTCTCCGTCCGGAGTCTGGGGAGCCCCCCTCCCAGGCTCTGCTCCCACGGTGACTCAGGCTTGGAGCCTGGCCAGCGAAGTCAGGGTCACGGCGCGGGGGGCAAAAGCCCAGCCCAGGAGAGGGGGCCGGCCGAATGCGGACAGGCTGGTGCGCCCACCCCACCCTGATGCCCAACAGGCGGGGCTGTCGCCTGCAGGAGGCGCGGGGCAGCCGCGCTGTGGGGCGGAGCCAGCAGCTCTGACTTGACAGGGAAAAGCCAGAGGCGGGGGCGGCGCCGGCGGGACACAGGAGAGGACGTCGGGCGGCCGGGGCTCCTGCTCCTCCTGCCCGGGTACCAGCCCTCCTGGCTCTGCCCTGGTCACCGGAGGGGCGGCGGAGGGGCCGGGCGGGCCCGGAGCTCCAGTCCCACCGCGACATCGCGGATCTCCGCGGTTGGCACTGAACCATCCCACCGGAAGCGGGAGCTGCCATCGCCCCCCTCCGCCCCCTCCCTCTTTCTGCCCCGTAAGGAGCTGAGAGATTTCCTCAAGCCCCCGACACAGCAGAAGAAAGAGCCTCTGTGGATGCTGGAGGTTCGTTCCGTTTTGGAGCCCGTAGCGGACTTGATGCCTGGGCAACGAGCATAGGGAGCTGTGGAGTTTCCCAGGATGGACGCCAGGAGACCCCATTTCCTCCGGGAAAAGCCGGCGACTGGGACGAGGGCGCCGCGCTGGTATATTTGACTGTGTTTACATATGGTCCCCTGCGTTCCCTGCCAGGCACCTGAGGTTATACAGTCTGCACCTTCACGTAGTGACTGTGCCATCCCTGTCCCCACCTGGCAGGTGAGGAGACCAAGGCCAGGAAGTCAAGCCCCTTACCCACCTGAGACTGACTGGGGCCGCCATCCGGCCTCCTCCGGGGACCGAGGTCAAGAGCAGGGCAGCACGGCCCCTCCCCGCCGCCTCCTGCCTCTCCACAGTCAGCCGGGTGCCACTCGATAGGACCCGATGGTTGTCTTCATGCCCGGTTCTTTGACCAGCGGTAAGTTCAGTCCATCCTTTCTCCCTCAGACTGATTCAGCGTTTTTACTTTTGACGTAAACGGCGGATGCTCCTGTGACTATGCCCGCCGTTTCGCAAACGGATTTGAAGGAGCCCTGGTGGCTGGGTGTCGCCATCTGCAGCACGGGGACCAGCCCAGCCCACCTGGCACGGCCTCATCAGCCTTAAACAAGCAACTCCGTGAAGGCTGATGACAGAGCTGGGCTGCGGGTGAGGGCCCTGTCATCATAAATCACAGCGAAAGCCTGTCTCTGGATGGAAACGGTGACATCAGCGCTTCCTGTGTCTTCCACCTGCCACGTGTCAGTTTCACGTATAACTTTTCCGTTCCCTTTTCTGACTTCAGGTTCCTGTTTAGACGAGCCTTTTCACCCCCAGAGTGTGAATATATTCCCCATATTTCCCTCCTTTACCATTTCATCTGCGCTCTGCTTATCTCTTTAAACCATCTGGAACTTATTCGATTATGAGGTAAGAATCCAACTGCGATTTTTTTTTTTTTCAAAAAATCATAACGACCTATGCCAGTAACACTTATGGCACAATCCATCTTTTCTACACTGACTTAATTCTCCCTTTTTAGGTAAGAAATGCTAAAATATCTCCAGTCGTGGCTGAACTGGCTGCCATTATTCTATTTCTCTCAGCACGAGTGCTGGTTGCTTTCGTCATTGTCTTGAGGTATTTTGCTCTTTGCTTCCCTGGGTCACTGCACGTTGGTATTTTCAGAGTCTTCTTGGTTATTCTTGTACATTCTCCCCAGGGAGTTTAATATCGTTTTGTTCCCCTAAATAGACTTCGGGAATTTTAAGAGGAACTTCATCCACAAGGGCGTCAAAGCACCCTCCCGGGAGAACAAGCCGGTTGAAATATGACATCTTTCCACGCGGAAACACGGGTCTCACTCTGAAGAGGCCTTCACCAGCATGTTTTCGTTTCTTATTATTTCTAGTGCTCCAGTCTCAAGAATTCCGTTACTCTTGCAAATGAAAAGCGTGTCGTTAACTGAAAGACATCATTTATTAGAAGATGCACCATTAACCTGTGTCACTTTTCCAGGTGAAAAAAGTAGGCAATGTTTACTGCATAAGGAAATATCCCAATTTTCAGAAAATTAATAAGCAAGTAAGTAGAAATGTATATATTCCTCAAACTGACATATATATGGGGGGGAATTGGAGATAAATAAACTTGGTTTTACTGATTGATACACAAAGATACACGGCAGACAAACCATGAATTCCTAGGCTTTCATTTTATAACCAGCTACCTCTGAGCGCACACTGGTTCTCATTATTTTTCGAGAAGTCAGATCATCTTCAATCGATGGAGGGAAAAAGTCTCTCCGGTTGTAGGTCATCTTTTTCTTGCCTTGTGAAGGTCCCTGTCGTCAGCCTCACTCATGGGTCACATGAGGCCAGTCTCTTCTCACCAAGCCTTTCCCATGAGTGGACGTCAGGACGGCAGGTGCACCTGCACAAACACCTGCGGGTCCCCGCGGACCCCTGCGCCTCTGAGGGGCCCTCCCGCTGCCTCCCAGGCCTGTGCGGGGCTGAGGGAGGCCTCAGGTACCCCCCGATGAACGGCTGCCTTTTGACCTAAGTGTTGGAAGGACCCCTTTTTCCTCCTGGAAGTTCAAGTGTTTAATCAGTATTTATTAACTGACCAGGTCCTGGGAGCCTGTTTCTGGCGCAGCGCTTCTCGGACGCCGTTTGTTTCCAGCTTGTCTGAATCTTGGTTTTGTTCCGTTTCTTCCAGCTTTTCCTCTGAGCCCCGGATTCCTCAGCTGCTGGGCCTGTGTCCTGCTGCTGCTGCGCCACGTAGCTCCATGTTTCCTTCCTTTTAAGCTGTGTTGCCTTTTCCAGCGCATTCTGGAGTTTTCTCGGGCTTGTCCGCCGCATGCCTGAGTGAACTTTCTAGGAGCCGGAGCTGCCTTTCCAGAATCATCGTTCTGCGATGACCTCCGGCTCCACAGCCACACTCCTTCTCACACCGAGTGCCCTTCCGTCTCTCGCCAGCTCTTTATCTTTGTTTTCTTATTTATTCTTTCATCTCTCTTTTCACATGCAAAAAAAAAACCTGTTTCTTGATTTTTGAAGTTAGAAAGCAGTTTGCTGTTTACAGTTTACTTTTACTTCCCATAATACATGCGTTACAAAGTGTGTTTCTTTTCTGACCCGTGTCATTTTTATGCCGCTGTGTGTTTCTTCTTCTGTTCACGCGGTTTAGCTGGTGCACAGGCCCCAGTCAAACGGGAGCTGAGAGTGAGGGACAGACCCCAAGGCCGCTCCCAGTCCCCGAGCTGAGGCCGGTGCCTTTTCTTGCTGAGACGTATGCTGGCCTTCGCTGTCGCTGCCCGAGGCTCCCTCTGGAGTCTCCTGGGACCTGGGTATGACGGTGCCTCCGCTCAGACCGTGGGCAGGCAAGAGGCTCGGGTGTCCTGTGCACGCAAACCTGGCGTCTCAGACCCGCAGCCACACCGCTTCCACCTCAGGAAGGACCTCGTCACGGTGTCTTCTCAGCTGCGACTGCACTGGCCTCCTGTCCTCGCCCAGGACAGCCTCGGTCTGGGGACGGGTCAGAGAGCTGGGGCTTCGTCACTGGAAAGAAGGTACCAGTCATAACCGAAGGTATAAACACGGCGGTGAAATCAGGCATCAGGTGAGGGGTGCCGCCACCTTTGTCTCCTCAGAAACCAAAGGACCGGGCTTGTCTGTTGGCCGCCGGCGGCCTCTGCTCAGGCCTCCAGCTGCAGCGCTCGAGAGGCCATCTCTGCCCAGGCCCTCCCCTCCGTCCCAGCCTCGCTTCGTGAAGCATCACCCAGCCTGAGTCCGTGGTCTTCCTGACGCAGGCGGACCGTCCCCTGTGGTCCAGCTGGCCTCGCCCTTGCCTCCAGGTGAACCCAGAACGGCCACAGCGCATTTCCATCCGTGCTCCGCCGGGCGCCCGGCCCCCGGGAGTCAGCTGGCCCGGGGAGGCCCGGGAGGTACCACCTGCCAAGACGTCCCGAGGGTCCTGGATCCTCAGGGTCCCCTTCCTCTCTAGTAGGTCTCACGTGGTTCTTTTAAGTCTGGTCCCAGCCATCCTGCCTTTAACACATGTTGGCCATCACCCTGACCTTGGAACGAGCCTCTTCTCCACCTTGTCTATGAAAGACAAGGTAGATTTTCCCCTGGTTTTTACACTGAGTAGGTCGTTTCTCATCAGAATCACAGGGTAGGTATGGCACCCAAACACAAGTCTCCCAGATTTTAGGGCTTATGACTATTTCATGTCACCACTTATTACTTTAGTATTTGTCCCCCCAACCTCAACTGCATTACTCTATTTTCTCTTCTGCTTTAGTAGCACAAGGTCATTGTGATTTAGAAAGAGAAGAAATCATCAGACAACTGCTAGAGCTCATCAGTGAATTCAGTAAAGTTGCAGGATGTAAAATTAATACACAGAAATCTCTTGCATTTCTATACATTAACAACAAAAGATCAGAAAGAGAAATTAAGGAAAAAATCCCATTTACCATCACATCAAAAAGAATAAAATACATAAGAATAAACCTGCCTAAAGAGACAAAAGACTAGGACAGTGTGGAGGTTCCTTAAAAAGCTAAAAATAGAACATATGATCCAGCAATCCCACTCCTGGGTGTGTATACAGATCTTTTGTCTGGAAACTATAGGATGCTGATGAAAGAAATCAAAGATGACGCAAACAGATGGAAGATAACCCATGCTCTTGGACTGGAAGAACGAATGTTGTCAAAAAGACTATACCACCCAAGGCAATTACAGATTCAGTGCAATCCCTATTAAATTACCAAAGGCACTTTTCACAGAACTAGAACAAAAAAATTTTAATTTGTGTGGGAACACAAAAGATACCAAACAACCAAAGCGATTCCTAGAAAGAAAAACAGAGCTGAAGAAATCAGGCTTCCTGACTTCAGGCTATACTACAAAGCTATAGTCATCAAAACAGTATGGTGCTGGCACAAAAACAGAAACATAGATCAATGGAACAGGATAGAAAGCCCAGAAATAAACTCAAGCACCTATGGTCAACTAATCTATGACAAAGGAGGCAAAGACATACCATGGTGGAAAGCGAGTCTCTTCAATAAGTGAAGTGGTACTGGGAAAACTGGACAGCTACATGTAAAAGAATGAAATTAGAACACTCTCTAGTGCTGTACACAAAAGTAAACTCAAAATGGATTAAAGACATAATTTAAGACCAGATACTATAAAACTTTGGAGGAAAACCTAGGCAGAACACTCCTTGAAATAAATCTCAGCAGTACCTTTTTGGAGCCACCTCCTAGAGTAATGTAAATTACAAAAAAAACCCAAATGGGACATAATTAAACTCAAAAGCTTTTGTATAGCAAAGGAAACCATAAACAAAATGAAAAGACAACCCACAGAATGGGAGAAAATATTTGCAAATGAGGTGACCAACAAGGGGTTAAACTCCAAAATATGCAAACACTTCTTGCAGCTCAAGATCAGAAAAAAACAACCCAATCAAAAAATTGGGCAGATGATCTAAACAGACATCTCTCCAAAGAAAACAAACAGATGGCCAAAAAACACATGAAAACATGCTCGACATCACTAATTATCAGAGAAATGCAAATTAAAACTACAATGAGTTATCACATCACACTAAATGAATGAATGGCTGTCATCAAAAAGTCTACAACAATAATCACTGGAGAGGGTGTGGAGAAAAGGGAACCATCCTACACTGTTGGTGGGAATGTAAATTGATGCAGCCACTAGGAAAGTGTGGGGGTTCCTTAAAAAACTAGAAATAGAACATATGATCCAGGAATCCCACTCCTGGGCATGTATCCAGAGATAACCGTATTTCAAAAAGATACATACACCCCAGTATTCACCGAAGCACTATTTGCAACAGCCAAGACAGGAAAGCAACCTCAATGTCCATCGACAGAGACATGGATAAAGAAGATGTGGTATATGTACACAATGGAATACTACTCAGCCATAAAAAAGAACAAAGTAACCTCATTTGGAGCAACATGGATGGACCTAGAGATTATCATATTTAGTGAAATCGGTCAGAGAATGACAGATATCATAGGTGATCACTTATATGTGGGATCTAAAAAAAATGACACAAGTAAAACTTATTTATAAAATAAACACGCAGACTTGGAAAACAAACTTACAGTTCCCAAACGGCAGTGGTGGGACGAGGGATAAAGGAGTTTGGGATCAACATATACACACTCCTACGTACAAAATAGCTAAACAACAAGGACCTACCGTGTAGCAGAGCAAAATCTACTCAGTGTTCTGGAATAACCTATATGAGCAAAGAATCTGGAAAAGAATGTGTATATGTATATGTGTAACTGATTTACTTTGCTGTACACTTGACACTAACACAACATTGCCCATCAGCCTTACTCCAATATAAAATAAAAACTAAACAAAATAGAAAGAGAAGAAACCGTTTCTCCACGGGGTCCCTGGGGGCAGTCATGCAGGAGGCACCGTCTTCTCATGCAGGTTCAGGGGGCCGTTCCCCACACAGGGGCTGGGGGAGGAAGGGGGGCTGTGTGAGGGACAGAGGCGGGAGGTGCCCCTGCGGGGGGCGCTGCACGAGGACAGAGAGGACGTGCCTCCCCCAGGAGGGGACAGACTCCGCACAAGCCCAGCTCCCTACTTGCCAAACTACGACCTTGAGTCTTCTCGGGGGTAAAAGGAGTCGTGCGTTTCTGCCTTACCCGCCACACAGGTTGCAGGCGGTTTGTAAACCCTAAAGCAACCTTATTCATGCAAATGGTTATCCAGCACCATCCAAGTTCTTTTCCTAAACCTGTTGTGTGTCTAGTCTAAGCTGGCCCCTACACTGAGATCTCTCTCTCTCTCTCTTTTTTTTTTTTTTTTTTTTTGTCATTTTAGGGCCACACCCATGGCATACGGAGATTCCCAGGCTAGGGGTCTAATCAGAGCTGTAGCTGCTGGCGTGCACCACAGCCACAGCAATGCAGGATCTGAGTCGTGTCTGCAACTTACAATATAGCTCACAGCAACGCCGGATCCTTAACCCACTGAGCGAGGCCAGGGATCGAACCCACAACCTCACGGGTCCTAGTCGGATTCGTTTACCGCTGCGCCACGACGGGAACTCCTGCACTGAGATCTTTGATCACCCCCAGCATTGTCATGATTCGCACTTACTGAGCATTAGTTACGCGTCAAGCAGTGCAGAGAATCCTGTTCACCTTCATGCAGCACTCGCTCGTGGGACGTGTAACAAGGCGCCCCCGTATATGAGGTGTGTTTTCACTGCTCAGAGAAGGAAGCAAGGCTCAGATCCAGGAAGATGGTTTGTCCAGGTTCATAAAGCAGAGAGCAGTGGAGCCCAGGCCAGAATCTGATCTTGTTTCCTTGCCCTTCCGGTCTCCTGGCAGAAGCTGGGGAAAGCCCTCATCAGGGGTCCCAGAGCCATGGAACCCTGGCCGGGAGGAAGGGTGGCAGAGAGGGCAGAGAAGAGGGACGGGGACCCCAAATGCCGGCCTCCCTCGGCCCCAGCTCCTGGGTGGGCTTCGAGGTTCACCGGGGCCGGCGCTCGCCTGTGGACCCCAGGCTCTGGGACAGCAAGCCCGGCCACCAGTGTGCACGGGGCGGGGCGCACGGAGGACTGCCAACCGGCAGGGGCCGCAAGAGCGTCTGGCTTCCACGTTGTCGGAAAATACGGTCCATTTACGCATGCCTTGAAATTAAACATCTGTCTCTAATATTATGTGGCAATGGACATTCTCCCCCAGGTGCTAGGAGTAAATGAAATTTCTGTCCTTTTAATATAAAAGCAGATAATGAGTGAGTCCAAGGACACCAAAGGAAGGTCTCTGTTCTGGGAAAGGAAACAAGCGGGGCCCGGCCCAGCCCCTGGCAAGTTCAAGGGGCGGCCCCACCGGAGAATGCACGTGCTTCAGTCCTGCCCGGTGACCCGAGGGTCCTGTAACCCCCGGGTGCGTTTCAGGTCGGTGAGAATCATCCCGACCTTATGGGCCAGAGAGGCAGCGGGGGCTGACACTGTCTAAGGGACCACATCTGACCAGAGATGACGGAATGGCCAGGCCCCAGAGAGAACTAAGGGCCTCCAACACGTGGCCCTCATTCTCCTCCACCCCCACCCCAC
>PVHT021183553.1:311359-348367 GCA_004024745.2 Catagonus wagneri
CACGACACTCCAAAACCTCTGGGATTCAGCAAAAGCAGCGCTAAGAGGAAAGTATATAGCAATACAAGCCAACCTCAGGAAACAAGAAAAAGCTCAAATAAACAACCTAACTTTACATCTAAAGCAGCTAGAGAGGGAAGAAGCCAGGTCATGGAAACAACCTAAATGCCCATGGACAGAGGAGTGGATAGGGAAGATACAGTACATACACATAATGGAATATTACTCAGCCATTAAAAGGAACGGAATGACATTTATAGCAACATGGATGAACCTAGAAATTATTATATGAAGTGGAACCAGTCAATTAGACAGCAACACCCAATGCTACCGCTTACATGTGGAAACTAAAGAGACACGATGAACTTCTTTGAAGAACAGACAATGACTCACAGATTTTGGAAAACCTTGGTTTTTCAAATAAGACAATCTGGGGGGTGGGGGGATGCACTGTGGGTTTGGGACACAAAATCTATCGTATTGACTTATGATCTTTGTATACCTACAACTGAAATAAAATTCATTGTTAATATGAAAAAAAAAGATTGAAATAAAAAAAAGAGAAGTAGGCTAAGAACATGAATATAATTTGGTTGTGATGACTGGTGTACACCTATAAATGCAATAAAATTCACTAAGTAATAAAAATAAATAAAAATTAAAAAATTAAAAATGAGTATGACATTGAAAAAAACATGAATATAAATGTCACACAGATGAAGGAGAAGTTTGATCTCACTAGCAGCTAAAGCAAAACGCCGAGCCTTCCCACTGAGAAGAAAAGCGCTGTCGGACGCCTAGGCCCCACGTTGGCGGAAATGGGAGAGGACAGCGACGCCATCCTCAAGTCTGCAGAGGAGCGGAACTTCACCTGAACTGGAAATGGTCTGTACACATGGGCAACAGACGCTTCCAAAATAAGGAAGCCCTCTTAGCCATGAATTTTATTCCTAGAAATTTAATACTCCTCTTCTCTAAATGCAAAGTACATCCAAAAACAATATTAAAAAATATTAATTACAAAACAGTGTTTCTAGTGGAAAATGTTTGGACAGGAACAACTTAGCCCTCTGGGAATATGAATGTGATTAAACTACAGTACATCTGCATAATAAGATGCTATGTAGCCATTAAAAATTATGTTGACGCAGTGCATATATTGACATAGAAAATGTTCACAAAATGTTAGGGGAAAGAAGAAGCCATGAATCTTTGCGGGGGAAGGGTACGTACACATAAAAACAATCCAAGAGCCACTAGCAGTCATTTCTTAGTGAGGAGGATTTTCATGGGTTTGCCCCCTGCAACTTTCTGACTTGAATCTGTTAACATGGGAATAATAAAAATCGATATCTGAAATTTCCTTTTGGATAAAAATAATAAACATAAATTATCCATGCATTCCAGTAAAACGGTTAGGAAGGGGACAAAATATTTCTAATTAAAAAATATAAGAGGAAGGAAATAACATGGAATAAAAGATAAATTAAGACTTTTTAAAAGAGAATAGTGCCATTAATAAATTAAACCATGTGCTCTCTAAAAATACAATAAATAGAATAAAAAGGCAGAACAAAAAAGGCGCATATGTGCCATGATCTCAATTATGTTTAAAAGCACAGAAATTGCTCAGAAGTAAAAATGCTAAGATGTTAATACTGGTTGCATCTGGACATTGGGTTCAAATATCTTTTCCTATCATTCTATTACTTCATCCTTTTTCTAAATAATTTACAATGAATATGAATTCATCTTGCAATCCTAAAAAATGTACCCTGGCAATAAGTATAAGGGGAAAACACAGTAAACAGAATTTTAAGTGAAAGTGTCACAGGTAGAAATGACAGGTGGTTAAAATGAGGCTGAGGTAGAAGTCAGGGTCTGCACTGGAAGACCCACAGACTCGAGGAAAACAGATTCCCGCTCTGAATTAAGCCCTTGACTGGGGCCCTCAAGACATGGGTGCCTCCGGGCCCCTCGTCCTGTCCAGGGTGAAAGGGACCAGGAAGAAGGCGGAGCAGAGGGGACTTTGTGTAAGGAAGCGGGTTTACGCAGTAGATGGGGAGGAAATTGCGTGTGCAGAGACAAGTGCAAAGATCAGAAGGTGCAAGTCCAGATTCCCAAATAAAGGGGTGATTATGGACCCTGTTAAGGAAAGGATTAGGCACCCAGGTGATAATGGTAAGCAGCTGTGGGGAGCTGTAGAGAGTCAAAGGTAAGAGGACTCAGTAGCCCAAACAAGGACGGTCACCAAACAGGCGGCACGCTTCAGGCAAGGACTCTGCCATCCGCAGAAATGGGGACTGCGTTTCCTGCTGTGAGTTGTTTTTATAAATGGGTGTGCTTTAAGCCCTTTTGCTTTTGATTGGCTTGCGCATTTCTATGATTCGGTGCTTATTCCAGTCGCAAATTATTTGTATATTAAAGTTATAGGCACTTTAGATCAAATGTTCCAGAGTTTTTCAAATACATGGAGTTTTCCAAAGTTTGAGGGTCTAGTTTTGGCAAGGCCGTGGGGAAACAGTCGCCCTCATACATTGTAGATGGGAATGAAAAATGCACACTGTCCTGCGTGGGGGCTTTCGAAACACCTAGCAAAATTACATCATCATTTACCCTTTAACCCAACAATTCCACCTCTAGAAATGTATCCAGAAGATACACTGGGGGGAAATATACAAACATGTATGCATAAGACTAATCAACGTGACATCTGTTATCATCACAAGAGAGTGGGAATAATACAAAGGCCTCTCAAAAGGAGGCAAATTGAGTAACCTGTGGTATATCTGTACAATGGCGTATTATACAACTATGAAAATAAATGAAGAATATTTCCATATA
The DNA here is from genome assembly GCA_004024745.2 of Catagonus wagneri. NCBI lineage: Eukaryota > Metazoa > Chordata > Mammalia > Artiodactyla > Tayassuidae > Catagonus > Catagonus wagneri. The sequence continues at coordinate 314,204 of PVHT021183553.1, forward strand.
CTGCTCTGGCCTGGCATTTAGGGCATTAGGTAAATGAAAAACTCAAGATGGGGATAACTATGTATAGTATGTTACTATGCATTGAAAAAATGGGAGACTATGAAAATATACAAATGTTTGCTTGTATTTTAAATAAAAGGATAAAATGTAAATTTATACAAAGTTACATATGGGAGGATTGAGGGGATAAGATAGTGAGGCTAGGGATAAAACCTGGGCTTGTCTGAGTGTAACATTGCTTACAGATCTGACTTAGGGTCCATTGAAATAATTATAACACCAAACAACAACAGTAACTAAAAAGCAACTCTTACAAATCCAAAGCAAAATGAAGCAAATAAAACTGTGTATCAAGTTGGTGAGAAACAAAGCATAAAGCAGCTATGTTAAATGTGACTTCTGCACATGGTGATTTCACTATCATCCTAGTGGAATATACCCAGGGAGATGCACACGCACACTCGCACGCACACACACACACACACACACACACACACTAAACTACTTTCAGTCATTGTACTGCTGCTAATGAAAGTTGGTATTGCTGTCCTGAAGTGGTCATGTGAGTGTGTTATAGGATAAGACCAGTAGGTGATTATGCTGTTGTCACGGAGAACCAGAATTTTTCACTTTGGAGAAAGGAGATACATATGAATCAATTAAGTTTAGTAAAATGTAATTGTCCTAAATTTGAGTTGGGAGGAAAAGTATTTCATGCAAGATGTATTTTGTCTTTTTAAAGAGGTACTATTTCCTTGCTCTGTCCACTGGAAAGACCGAGCAGTGAGGAAAAACCCAGCAGCAATGAGTACTCCTGGAGCCCAGATGTTGGCCTCTGTATACCATCTCCCTTTAAAAGAATCTAAAACTCCTTGGAGAAATGGCTGAGTCCAGATCTAGGGCAGGGAAATTTAGGATGATCCTGGTACATTTTGTCATACCCAAAGCAAGAAAGGTACCAGATAATATTAGGATCTCTCAAAAGTCTATGACTCAACTTGAAAAAGCTCCTTTAGCCAAAGATGGGATGATTTGAGCATGATTAAGAGTAAACTAAAATAGACTAAAGTACATTAATATGTTTAAATCAATCAATTCATAATTATAACACTAAAGAAGTCTTATCGCTCAGCCCTGAAGAATGCTGGGAGTCAACTCATCGCTTAGACAATTGATAAATGAAGGAAAACAGTAAAGAACTGATCCTATCTTTCCTATATAAAGTATATTTCAGGGTAAGAAAAGTTGCTATGGGGAAGTTTTATTCACATACGTATTACACTGATAATTAAAGAAATAATAGAATCAGAATATCACAAGTTTGCACCCCCAAAACTCATTGAAATCATGGATCTAGACAATGATTATATGACTGATTGCTAACAGCAGAAACAGAACACCAAAAATCGCATGCCTCCTGATAAAAATACAAGCCACTTATGAAGAATTTTGATTTCTTAAAAATGAAAACCTTTAATCTGATCAAAATTCTAAATAAAAATTTTAGCAAATACAATCCATCAGTATATGGAAAGGACAATATATCATGACTAAGTTGCTTTTCTTCCAAGAATGCAAGGTTGGTAATTCACCATAGTCATTAAAGAAGAAAAAATTTAAGATTATATCATAAATGCTTTAAAAGGACTTGTAAACTCAATACAAACTCATAATAAAAACTTTTATTACTAGCAAACTCATAATAAAAAAGAGACCTTTCTTAATCTAATAGACAACATCCACAAAAAAGCCATAGCCAACATTATGTAGTTAATGGTGAAATACTGAAAACCTTGAAATGTTGAAAACACGGGAAAAGATAAAGATGTTTGCTATGACTACTTTCGTTCAGCGTGATGGTAGATCATGTCCTAGCCCATAAAATAAGGCAAGAATACATTCTCATGGAGTAAAACAAGAATAACAGTATAATGATTGGAAACAGAGAAATTAGGAGTTCCCATCGTGGCGCAGCAGAAACAAATACGACTGCGGACTGTGAGGTTGCAGGTTCGATCCCTGGCCTTGCTCAGTGGGTTAAGGATCCGGCGTTGCCGTGAGCTGTGGTGTAGGTTGCAGACACGGCTCGGATCCCGCGTTGCTGTGGCTGCGGCGAAGGCCGGCGGCTACAGCTCTTGTTAGACCCCTAGCCTGGGAACCTCCACATGCCGCAGGTTCAGCCCTAAAAAGACAAAAGGAAGCCACCACAAAGAGGCTAGCGAAGGATCCAGTAGGTGTAAGAAATGGTGCTCATTCCCTCCAGTTACCAGGGAGACGGACACGTGCGACAGCAGGGTGACGCAAAGCCGCCATCAGGATATCCAAAACTAAAAGAAGGACAAGACCGAGTGTGGGTGGAGAGGGGAAGCCTGGGACTGTCCCCCACCGCCGGGAGGAGCAAGTGCACGGAACAACGCTTCGGAAATACTCTGGCAGCCTCTCCCAAAGGGGGCCCTACGCTTACGCCATGCCTCGCAATCCCAGCCCTAGAAGAACATTTGTGAAAACACTTATAGCAGATTTGTCCAGAAAGCCCCAAGTGGGGAGCAAACCAAAGCGCCATCACGCCGCAGAATCGGTCCGTAAGTGGAGGTGCTGTGACGCTGCGGCATTCCTGCCGCGCAGCCGGGAGCATAACGGAAGCACCGCCTCCTGCCACAAGGTGCGGGTGCTCACGGCGCTGGGCAAAGGAAGCCAGGCACGGGAGCAGGGGTTCACGACTCCGTGCCCGCAAACATCAAACACGGCGTGACCAACAGTGGTGTCAGAGGTCAGGAAGGCTGACCCTGGCTGGGGGGGCGGGGAATGAGCGGGAGACAGGGACAGGGATTCCCGGGCGCCGGATGTCCGGTGTCTTCGTCCGGGAGACGTCACCTGGATGTGTTCACTGTCAAAACAGTCTTTGAACTGTAGGTCTAGGGCTGTGCACTTTGTAAAAAAGAATGCTTAATTAAAGCGAAATGGAGCCCACGCCTCTTCGCAGCAGCATTGTTCACGGTAGCTAAAACACCCAAGTTGATCAGCAGAATGGGATCCAAATATACAGAGAATGCTGTTCAGTGCGAAAAAGGATGGAAATTCGGACACGTGGACAAGCCTTGAGGACATTGTGCCGAGTGAAAGGAGCCAGTTGCAAAAAACAAACACTACAGGGTTTCGCTTAGATGAGGTCCCTGGAAGAGTCAAATTCATGGAAGCAGAAGGTAGGCTGCGGTTTGCCAGGGGCCGAGGGAGGGACAGGGAGCTGCCCGGGGGCCGAGTTCCAGCGTGGCAAGATGAGGAGGGTTCTGGGGGTGGATCTGGGGATGGCTACACCCGCGTAAGAGTGGGCTACACCCGCGTAAGGGTGAGCTTAGTGCCACGGAACCATACACTTAAAATGATCAAAATGGTGAGTTTCACGTTCTGTGTATTTTACCACCGCAAAAAGTTTGAAGGCAACAACAACAAAAAGGAACCCGCCCACATGTCTAGCAATAATGGAAGCGTTGGTGACTCCTACCATACCTGACCCACTTCCGTGTCCGCTTGGCCAGCAGAGGTTCCAGCGCGAAGCCTGCCTGGGGGCGGCGGGGGCAGGTCCACAGCTCCGGCCCTTACCTTGGCGTGGCACAAGCTGGACAGATCGACAGATCCGGCAGGAATGGCGTTTTCTGATTCTCCAGTACCGTCTATCCTAGATCCCACGCCTTCCACTTAGCACACTAAGCGTGTCCTCAGAATGCTGTTGTGAAGATTTCCTGACGTCTGGGGCAACCACTGCCTTATGCTCACTACCTGGCCAGCACATGTAGGGTGAGCTGCCAGCGCCTTGCCTCCGGGCGCTCGCAGACTCGTCACCCACCTGCGGAGGGGAGGGCGCAAGCGATCACAAAACCAGAGCAGACTCTCTGAGCCTCTTAGACTTTAGATAGCATCTAATTCAATTACTATTACACAGACACTGCAACTCTGGCCCCAGAGGAAAGAGACTTGGTCAAATGACACCAGACAATTGCAAACTAGAAAACGACGCAATCCGTGTCCTCCATTCTCTAGCTCAGGGCTGCCTCCCACTTTGCCAAGCAGCGTGGATTCAAACCACCCTGGAGAGGATGGATACAGCTGTAAGGAGCCGCTCGCCCTAAAGATGCTAAGACCTGGCAAAGGGATGACATTTGTGTGTGTCTATGGCATCACCCTCCTCCTTTCTTTTTTTTTTTTCTTTTTTTTTTTCGTCTTTTTGCCTTATCTAGGGCCGCACCCGCGGCATATGGAGGTTCCCAGGCTAGGGGTCTAACAGGAGCTGTAGCTGCCGGCCTTTGGCACAGCCACAGCAACGCGGGATCCGAGCCGCGTCTGCGACCTACACCACAGCTCACGGCAACGCCGGATCCTTAACCCACTGAGCAAGGCCAGGGATCGAACCCGCAACCTCATGGTTCTCAGTCAGGTTCATTAACCACTGAGCCATGACGGGAACTCCAGCCCTCCCCTTTCTAATACCACTGCTTGTATGCGTTCAGCTTGGGCGTGTGGCTGCTATATTCATTTTTATTGCTACCTAGCAAATCACTGCAAACTTACCGGCTTACAACACTCCCATTTACTCGCTCACTGTTCTGAAGATGGGAGGTCCAAGCACAGCATGACCGGCTTCCCTTTACAGGGTCTCACGGCTGACTCCGGTGTCAGATGGGCTGTGTTCCCATCTGGAGGCTCGAGTAGGGAAGACTCCGCTTCCGAGATCACCCCGGATGTCGGCAGAATTCAGTTCCTTGTGGCCGTGGGATGGAGGCCCCTGCTCCCCTGCCGGCTGGCAGCCGGAGCGGCGCTTCCCTCTGGAGGCAGCCTGCATCCTCTGCCGCGGGCTACACTGCGTCCCATGTGGAATCCCTCCCACGCTTGGATGCTCTGACTCCCTGTCTCTGATTTCTAGGAATTTCAAGGGTCACGGGCTTGGGTTAGGTTCAGACAGCAGTCTCTCCTCCTTCGGGTCAACCGGGCCTTTCATGGCCTAATCATGGAGTGAAACCCTCCATCACATTCACGCAGGGCACAGAGTATCACGAACCAGAGCGGGATGTGGGGGTGTTCTTAGCATCCCGCCTGAGGCACTGACCCTGCCTCAGCAGCCCAAGAGCCTAAACGCCGGTCCACAGAGTCAGCACCACATCGTCGCAGTGTCAGGAAAGATCCCAGGAGCCAGGAAAGTCAGCTCCCTAGATCTCTGAGTCGTGGCGAGTTTGAACTTGACTCTAGCTGGGTGATGGCTCCAGCCCAGTCAAAGCAGGATCAGTTCCCTGCTCTGCCTTCTTGGTTGGACTCAGTGTTTTTTTTAGGATGTCCAGCTTTTTCCTCCACCTGCAAGAGGCCTGTGGAAATTATTCCTAATGGTCCATGAAAAGATCAAGCGTGAACTGAACTCAGATGTGTTCTGTTGCCGTGTTCTAATTTATTGGCAATATGTTCAGTAAAGCTTTGCTGATTATTTCCTGGTCAGGTTGCTTCACCAGATGAAAAATGGCCAAAGACAGTTATTAATTAAATGGAAATGCAGCAACCAAATGTGAAGATCTCGACCTCTTTCATTTTGGAGTATCTTTTATTATTTTTTAAAGAAACACTGGGTAGGGGAAAAAACTGTGTCATACATTTTAGCTTCTAAATTTATGGGCAACATCCATATGCAACTAACTTCTGGTTTCATTTCCTATCAAAAGATTCTTTGAACTTGTTTTCTTTCTAAAATCATCCCAAATAAACTCACATTAACTGGTGAGTCAGGCTGCTTTTGTTAAAGACACCCCGTGGAAAGAAAATTGAGTCCATTTCCAAAGCTGAAGAGGAAACAGTGGTGAAAGAAATATTTATAAGTGCACTGTGCTGCTGCATTGCTGATGCTTGTCTTGTCTTTTTGAGACAATGCTTTAAAATCCTAGCATTTTAGAGGCATAAAGAACCCAGAGGATGCTCTGATATAACCTCTTCGTTTGACGGAGAAAGAAATTGATACAGGGACGTGAAGGGACTCCCTCCAAGCCACACAGCTCGAGAGGGACTTGTTCCAAGATTTCCGATTCTCAGGGGCTCTTCATGTGGCCAGGTCATCTCCCTGACCCCTGGAACGGGGCCAGGGAGCCACCCTGCGATGTCTCCAGCCCCTTATGGTTTCATGCAGAGGATGCTGCTAATGGAAATGCAAAATGACGTAAATTAGCAGATGCTCATGTGTTACTGTTTTGAACCAAGACAGAACATCTGTCTTCACTTTGCCCTTTGCAGGAGAATCTTCTGTGTGAGTGAGTATGCTTGGATCCGTCCTGATGCTCCTTTGCAGGGGACTGGGGGGGGGGTAGTGATGAGAGTGGGATAAGAAGCGATGCTCATTGAAGGGCATCTCAAGGTCGGCCAGCAGCCCTTAGAGCTTTCGCTGCAGGCTCTGGGGACCATGCTCTTCAGGAAGGTCTGATGGAAATAGCCAAAATGATTTCCCGGAAACACCACTTCACTCCCTCTGTCCTTAAAACCAATCATCTCTCTTTTCAAAGAGTGAGCAATAGTTTAAAAAGTTATTCCATGCTATTTTTTTCTTATTAATAAGGGACATCTGGGGGTTCTTTTGTGGTGTAGTGGGTTAAGGCCCCCAAGTTGTCACTGCAGAGGCTGGGCTTGCTGCCGTGGCACAGTTCTGATCCCTGGCCCAGGAACTTCCACGTGCTGCTGGAGATGCCAAATAAATAAATAAATAAATAAGGGACATTTCAAAGTTTAAGAGTGATTTGAAAAAAAAAATTAACTGTGATATGTTGGCATAAAGCATTGATAGGTTTTTGTGTACAAAAAAAAAGTTGAAAAACAATTTTAAACACCTATGGGTTTTGGAAAGAAGGATTTTGAAATCAGGGTCTGCCAGCCTTGGCACTATTGACGTTTGGGGCCAGGTAGCTTTGTGTGTGTCAGTTCGTCCTGTGCACTAGACAAAGTTTAGCATCGCCCCTGGCCCCCGGCCAACAGAGGTCAGAATAGTCTTCCTCTTCCTCTCCCCCCGCCCCGAGTTGTGACAACTAGCAGTGTTTCCAGATGTTGCAAAACGTCCTCTGGGGCCCAAAACGGCACCGATCGTCATCTCGCTAAACACTGGCCGTGCTTTTCAGATTTGAATGGCAAAGCACTCGTTGTTATCTAGAACCAGGGAGTTTTATGGTAAAAATCCATCTTCAGTATCGCCAAACACATTTCTCAAGTTCAATTTAAAAGAACTTTCTAAGAGGCAGAGCTGCCCAACAAAACAGATGATTGTTTACCAATAGGTGTGCCCAAGAGAAAAGAGTCAGAAAACTCGCTGGTCCAGTGAGATGTGGAGAGAGGCTGCTAAGAGCAGACAGAAGCGGGCCACGAGGGCACGCAGCCATCGCACCAGGAGACTGGCATTGGCGTGTTTAAAAAAACAAGTGGCCTATCCTCAGAATGCTTACTGCTTAAAGCCGTGCTTTCTATTGCTAAATGTTTTTAGATTGATTAAAGTAATAAGGTCATGTTGTAGAAAATTTGGAAAGCACATAAAAGTACAAAGAGACATAAACTATCACCCTCAATCTGACCAAAAGAAATTGCTCTTGGCATATGTGTATATTTCTGCCCAGAGGATGTTCTAGGCACATTTTTTCACCGTTGAGTACATTTGTTTTGCTTTAAAATTCTCTATTCAGGACTGTTCTTCCTGCCAAGAAAATTCTTTGGAAGTGAAATAGATCATAATTTAATTAACCATCCTCCTACTGTTGGGCTTTTAGAAAAGTCACCCAAATAAGGCAGTTTTGTTCTTTGTTTGTTTGTTTTGTCTTTTGTCATTTTAGGGCCGCACCCGCAGCACATGGAGGTTCCCAGGTTAGGGGTCCTGTTGGAACTACAGCCGCCAGCCTACGCCACAGCCACAGCAACGCGGGATCCGAGCCGTGTCTGCAACCTACACCACAGGTCCCGGCAACACCAGATCCTTAACCCACTGAGCAAGGCCAGACATCAAACCCGCAACTTCATGGTTCCTAGTTGGATTCGTTAACCACTGAGCCACAACGGGAACTCCCAGTTTTGTTCTTGATAGGTATGTCTCCTGTCTGTAACATACATGGCTCAGCACCCAGCTCGACGGTAGAAAGTGCCCAGAAAGTGAGTGGCCCTTATTATCGCATTGTCAGGTTACGTTCCTGAAAAGTTCAACCCTCACTGGCAGTGAAAGAGCTTCTGTCTCATAAAACCTTCTCTGGAATTAAATACGACCATCTCCACATTTTTGTAAGTTAATGGGTGAAAATAAAATTCATTGTTACCTTAATTTGCTTTTGCATAACTTGACCACCACTGAAGTTGAACACTTGAGTTACAACTTTAACATTTTCTGTAATAGAGGATCTGCTGATGACCTATTTGAATTTCTTGGAAAATTAGTTCTTTTCTATATTACGCACACGAGCACTTTTCTTAAGAAAGACTTTAAACGTTAGCCTTTATCTTTCACCCATGTTTGTTTTCTTTTTCTGTGATCACGGAATTACACACAAATTTGCACAAGGGAAAATTCCTGTCAAAATCTACTGCCATGAGACACAGTTAATAGAAGCAAATCATGGGACAATGCATATCAAATGAAAACAAGGAGGAAATAAAGCAAATCATGGGACAATGCATACCAAATGAAACAAGGAGGAAATAAAGCAATTTGAAAAGAACATTAAAATTAAATTGTTAGAATTTTTAATTGTTTTAATTTATAGAAATAGAATGAATAACAACTATTACATGAGAATAGAAATTTCAAGGTTAGGAAGGATCCATTTAGAAATCAGGGAACTGACAAACATGGAAATAAACAAAAAGTCAGTATATGGCTTATATTACATTAGCAGATAGAACAAAAGAGAGAACCAATGAATTAGAAAATGAAGCTAAGGATATCTACCTCAAATACGGCATAGAGAGATGCAAAATCAGCTCAGAGACGTGAAGGACTGGTTGAATCCAAGATACCGTCTTTTTTTTTTTTTTTTTCATTTTGCGTTATCTAGGGCCGCACCCGCGGCATATGGAGGTTCCCAGGCTAGGGGTCTAACTGGAGCTGTAGCTTCCGGCCTTCGCCACAGACACAGCAACGCGGGATCCGAGCCACGTCTGCAACCTACACCACAGCTCACGGCAACGCCGGATCCTTAACCCACTGAGCAAGGCCAGGGATCGAACCCGCAACCTCATAGTTCCTAGTCGGATTCATTAACCACTGAGCCACGACGGGAACTCCCAAGATAACATCTAATCAGACTTCCAGAAGGAGAAAATAAAGAAAATGGGGGAGTAGAAACACTTCAGCTGATAGCAGCACAGAATTATCCATAATTGAAGAAATATAGGAGTCCTAAAATTAAAGTTCACTGGGAGATGAGAAGGATTAAATTTTTTCAAAAGAAATCCAGACATAGACATATCATGAGAAACATCGGGGGGGGGAAGTAAAATAGTTAACACATCAGAAAGAAATAAGTGAGCAGCAGAGTTTTCAGCAATATAAACAGGTGCCAAATCTTGAAGCCATAGTTCCAAATGCTAAGGAAAAATAACCACTTTCTTCTATGTGCAAAGAAACTGTAAAGATACATTTAGATACACAGTGACTATTGTGTTTAGGACTCTTACATTTGCTTATTCTAGTGATATCCAAACTTGTCTGCATACTGGAATCACCTTGGAAGTTTCATAAAAGCTGAGGTCTGTGTCCTACCCCCAGGAATTATGATTTCCTTGAGCTAGGATTTGGCCCGGGCTTTGGGACTTTTCAAATGTGCACACAAGTCTGGCAAGCACTGGCATAAACCCTTGGATTAACCATTGAAGAATAAGTTTTAACAAAAAATGAACCCCCCCAAACAATAAAGGAGTATAATAAATATAGTGAAAAAAGAAATCAGCAAAATGTGATATCCAATTAAATACTGAATTTTAAAAAATACAGCAAACAATCCAAATTGGATCTTCATTATAAAATATAATAGTAGTGGGAAAACATATTTATTTGAAAAATGCCAGACCTTAGAATTCTAAACAATAAGTGGAAAGAGGAAGTAGGAAGTTCAGAGGGAAGTTAATGCGTTCACTTCCTCTGTGGCTCAGTGGTAACAAACCCGACTAGTATCCATGAGGACGCAGGTTCAATCCCTGGCCTCACTCAGTGGGTTAAGGATCAGGCATTGCCATGAGCTGTGGTGTAGGTCACAGACAGGGCTCAGAATCCAAGTTGCTGTGGCTGTGGTACAGGCTGGCAGCTGCAGCTCCAGTTCGACCCCCAGCTGGGAACTTCCATATGCTGTGGCTGCAGCCCTAAAAAAGACAAAAGAAAAAGAAAAAAAGGAATATAGTGAGAACTGGAAGACTGTGGAGCTTGGCTTTGTCAAAACTGGTACTCACAACTCCGACCTTCTATGAACCAGAAAGAATGGGCTGTGCTGTAGCCCCTGGAGAGCCTGATGTATGTGTGATGCTATAAGGAGACTCCGACACAGACGACTCCTTCCCACACCAAACAGAGGTCCTGGTCAGCTGCTCCAGCAGGTGCATGAGGAGAGCGCTGCTGCATGCCGGGCGTTTATACAGCCAGACTTTGGTTTGGAACAAGACATCCTCCTGTACCAGCTGTGGGCCATGCCTAAGACAGGGGCCAGGAGAGGGCCAACCACCAGGCCACAGCTAGAGAAGATTCTCCCATGTGCGAGCGCACACACGCACACACACACACACACACACACACACACACACACACGTGGATTGAGGTCCCCCCCAGAGGACACCTGAAGTGTCTGGGGACCTTGAGCGGCTGAGCGTCCCGAACACGAGCACCAATGAGGACCCTGTAAAGGTCCCACCAGGGCCAGTGTAAAACCCCTGCCAGACTCACAAGGTAGAGACCCTCCCGCTCTCCTGGCCCCTCTCCGCTTGCCTCGGGTGGCCGAAGGTGGGACCTCCCGAAGGGCGGTCAACGCACCAACCAAGAAGTTTAGCTGGGGTGGGGCTGGGGGTAAGTGAATACAAAAGCTTGGGTGGACAGCTAGCTGCGCTTGCTTGACTACTGAACTGAGACGTGTCTGAGGCCTTCGGGTGGCAGCGTGGAAGTCAGAGGGAAGTCAGGACTGCCCGAGCCCATCGCTGTGTAAGATGATCGCCCGCAAGCAGCCTGGGAACAAAAGCAAAGTCCTGCTTCAATTACAGCGTGAACTGTGTTTGTTCCACACACTAGCCACACAATATTCAGCTCCATATGCTCCACCAGAAAAACCCCAAACTCCTGGAAACAGAGAGGTTGAAAGTGATGAATGGGAAATGACAGACAACTGCTAAACAAAGTAAAGCTTGGATGGCTCTGTGAATGCTAAAGAAAAGAGTTTAAGGGGAAAAAAAGTATTACTGGTGATTGAAAGATCATTTTAGTGATAAAAGCAATAACTCTCTAAGACTGGCAATCATACACACACACACACACACACACATCTAATAAGATAGCCTCAATGTATACAAAGCAAAACTTGGCAGAAATATAAGAAGTCAATAAATCTATAATTGGAGTAAAACACTTTAACACACTTCTCTTACCAACAGACACATCAAACTTTCACACATCAGTAATAAAAAAGACTGAAACACTGTAACTGTTCTATGGGATACAGCAGGATAAGCGGTACAAAGATGGTGGGGAGAGGGGGAGGTCTTCCAGGCTCCCACAAATAGACGGCACGTTCTTTTCAAACACATAAAATATGTTTTTAAAATTTGAATGCATGCATAATGGATCACAAAGGAAGTCTTTAAAAATACCAAAGATTTGAAAACATCCAGCCCACAACAGATTTAGGAGTAAAATTTTAAAGTCAGCTAAAAATGCACCCATACATTTGGAAACTAAATAACACTTTAAATAATTCATGGCTCTGGAAGAAATTACAATGGAGATTATAAGTACTGAGAACTGAATGATGACAAGAAACAACACACAAAAATCTGTGGAGAGTAGACGAGGGGGATGTTATAAAGAATTTATAACATTAAACGTGCATTTTAGAAAAAAGAGACTTTAAATTAATGAGCTAAGAGTGCAATAGAAGAATTTAGATAATATAAATCAATGTAAAACCAAAGAAAAACAAAAGAAAAAATAATAAAGTTCAAAATTATGGAAACAGTAAATAAAGAAGCAATAAAAACAAAAGAATCAAAAGATGGTTCTTTAGAAATAACTGATAAAAAATACAACTATCTTTTTTTCTTGATGAGTCAAGGAAAAAAGGCACAAATAAATATTAGAAATGAAAAAGAAATTGTGATTAAGAAAAAAAATGAAAAATTTTGGACTAATTATTTGAAATCATATTTGCTGGAAAATATTCTTTAAAAAAATTAAATTACTGAGGCTTCTATTTTAACTAATATGCCCCAAAAACTAGGAAAGGATCAAAGACTATCTCCTTTTATGAGGCAAGCATCGCCCATGATAACAAAAAAAGGTAAGGTAGAAAAAAAAGAAAATTATGAAAAAATCCCATGGCCAGCAAAGGAAACAGTCAACAAAATGAAAAGGTAACCTACAGAATGGGAGAAAATATTTGCAAATCATACATCTGATAAGAGGTTAATATTTTTTAAAAATCTATTAGGGACTCAAACATCTCAATAGCAAAAAAACAAATAATCCAATTGAGAATGGACAAAGGATCCAAATAAATATTTTTCCAAAGAAGATGTACAGATGGATGAGAGGTACATGAAAAGATGCTCAAAGTCACTTAACCATTATGGAAATGCAAATCAAAACCATAATGAGATATCACTTCCCAACTGTTAGGATGGCTTTTATCGAAAGTCAAGAGATAACAACTGCTGACAAGGACGTGGAGAAAAGGGAGTCCCTGTGCACTATGGGAGGGAACATAAGACGGGGAAGCCACTATGGAAAACTGTATGAAGGTTCCTCAAAAGATTAAAACTACCATGGGATCCAGAAACTTCACTCCTAGATGTGTATCCAAAGGAAACTAAGTCAGTATCTCAAAGAGATATAGCAGTCCCATCTTTATTGCAACATTATTCACTATAACAAAGATAGAGAAACAGCTTAAGTCCTAAGGGTCCATCAATGGACTAGAGTATAAAGAAGATGTGATAAATGGATAGATGATAGAGATAGATAGATAGATAGATAGATAGATAGATAGATAGATAGATAGATAGATAGATAGAGATAGAGAGATAGATATTCACCCACGGGAAAGAAGGAAATCCTGCCATTGTGACAACATGTATGGGCTTGGAAAACATTATGCTAAGTGAAATAATCCAGATGAAAACAAGTACGTATGCTCTCACTTATATGTAGAATCTAAAACCAAAAAAAGCAGAACACATAGAAATAGAGGGTAGAAGAGCAGGGGTTTAGCAGGACCTGGAGGCGGGGGAAAGGAAGAGACGTTCATTGCAGGTGCAAGCACTCAGTTAAAGATGAATAAGTTCTGGGGGTCGGATCTCCAGCCCACTGACCAGAGCTAATAATATTGCATTTTATACTTGAATTTGCTAAGAGTGTAGATCTTAAAGGACCCGTGTGAGGTGATGGATGTGTTAATTGACGTAATTGCAATCATGTCACATTGTGTACATACATCACATCATCACAGTGTACACTTTAAGTGCACACAATTTTTGCCAATTATACCTCAATAAAGCTGGGGAAATTGATTGATTTTTTTAAAGGAAAATTATGAACACAGACTCACAGACCCAAAAATTCAAAGTAGGAACTCCTGTTGTGGCTCAGCAGGTTAAGAACACAACATTATTTCTGTGAGGATGTGGGTTCAATCCCTGGCCTTGCTCAGTGGGTTAAGGATCCAGCTTTCCTGCAAACTGCAGCCTAGGTCACAGAAGCACTCAGATCTGGTGTTGCTGTGGCTGCAGCTCCCATTCGACCCCTGGCCTGGGAACTTCCATATGCCACAGGTGTGGCCATGAAAAGGAAAAAAAAAAATCTAAGTAAAATACTAGCAATTAGAATCCTAAAATACATCAGAAACAAATATAAATCATGACCAGTTTAGCTGTACCTCAAAAATGCAAGGATGGCTTAATATTAGAAAATCCAGGAATGCAACTTACCATAAAGCTGATCAAAGAAGGAAAATAACGATCATCTAATTAAATGCAAAAGATGGCATTTGATAATACTATATATTAATTCACAATTAAGGGAAAGAATTCTTGCAAAGTACAAAGAGAAAGTAATTTCTTAGTCTATTAACAGATTTCTACCAAAAACCTTCAAGAGATATTCTTATGGAAATATTAAAATGTTTCTTTCAAAATCAAAATTGAGGGACTTGCCACAAAAACAAGTAGTCTGGAGTCCTAGAAAAGATCACAAAAGACCAAAAATAGAGTAGGAGGACTGGGAACTGTTCTCAATTGAAGATTCAAGAGCAACAGCTAAATACAGTGTTTGATACTTGATTGGATTTTGGATCAAGAAAAAATAAAAAAAAGCTGTGGGGAACCTTATTGGGAAAGCTGGTAAAATTTAAATAATATGATGTGTAATAGATAACAGCATTTTAAGCTAAGTTGAATTTCCCAGCTCTGGTTATGTAAAATATCCAGTTCTTAGGCTATAACTCCTAGAAGCATTTAGGGTGAACAATCACAGTGTCAGTAACTGCTACCCAAATGATATAGAAAAAAATAATGGAGAAGAAAAAGCAGATAAATGATAACAACTGGTGGATCTAGTTAAAGGATTTGCAGGTATTCAGTTTTTTGTCTGAGTTTTTTAAAATGGTAGAAAATGAAAAGTTAAGAGATGTTTTGTTCTCTTCAAAGGATATGCCTATTATGCATCTATTTGGCATTTCTCTGGAGATAGTGGACAATGCGACAAAACAAGAAAAATAAATGAGGACTGCAAAAGAAAAAATAAAACATTTTTCACATGCAATACAATTTCATACATAGAAAAAGCTAAGAATACAAGACAGATACAAATAACTTCTTATGCATGAGAGCAACAAATTAAAAAACTACAAAAATTAAAACATATCATTCAAAAGAGCCATAAAACCATAAAAAATAAACCAAACAAAATTGTAGCAAGTTCTATATGAAGAAGAGTATAGCATTAGAGGATCTAAGAAATACTTGAAAAATGAGACTCAGGTTCATGAATGGGAAGACGCAAAGAACGTTTTTCCCTGGGAATTTTCAGGTTGTTCCTCATGTTAACAAGGATGAAGATGAGCAGAAGCCATGACTAGTTAGAAGAACAACAGAGCGGCGATCTGTCCTACCAGGGTCAAGACCAAGTTCCCAGGCCAGAGACAGAACCTGCGCCCCAGCAGCGACAATGGAAACCCCCTTTTCCACCGGGGACTCCCATCAACCCTTCTTTTAAAGCTGAGAGATTGCTGCATTGTACGGGGACAGCTGAACAACCCTAAGACAGAAGAGAAAACCAGAAACAGACCTCTCTGTGGGGAAATATCTCAGGTAACCAAGATGTCACCGCACACTAGCAGTGCTTAGAATATTGATGGGAAAAAAATAGACCTCTTCCTTACAACCGTCATACAGTTATCATTATGATTCAGAAAAAAAAAATTGATTCCAAATACATCAATGAACTTAAAGGTGAAAACAAAATTTTAAACATTCTGGAACAGAACATAAAATATAATCTTGATCTCACAGTAGGACAGATCTTTTTTTTTTTTTTTGGTCTTTTTAGGGCCATGCCTGCAGCATACGGAGGTTCCAAGGCTAGGGGTCAAGTTGGAGCTACAGCTGCCAGCCTACACCACAGTTCACAGCAACATGGGATCCTTAACCCACTAAGCAAGGCCAGGGATCGAACCTGCATCCTCATGGATACTAGTCGGGTTTGTTAACTGAGGAGCGCAGTGGGAACTCCAGGACAAATCTTTTTAAATCAGCCATAAAACACACAACACCGTCAGCAGAAGCCCGCAGGCCAGTGCGTCACAGAATACACCCTCCTGTGTGGCTGATGGCTAGGACATCAGAGGACGCCGGGGCCCAGGAGAAGAGAGCTACGCACACTGATGGGGCGGGGGGGGGCAGCGCGCCCATCACCCACTTGTCGCACAAGTGGACAGCCAAGGTTCGCATTTGAGTGAAGCATTTAACAGGAAAGGCAGAAACCAAAACCAATAAAAAGCTTTTCAAAAACTCAGGGAAAGAAAAGGAAACTTGGAAAAAATTCAAAGAACTGTAACGAATCCCCTCAGAGAAGAGAAGGCACTGCACGCGTGGCCTGAGGGCACAATGTCATTTTTAAAAAGAAACTTTTCACAGTCCCCAGTGGACCACGAGGGCTCTGCTCTACTGCTCACAGGAAATCAAAGGCAAAGCGGGGAGTTCCCCTTGCGGCTTAGCAGGTTAAGAACCCAGCACATTGTCCATGAGGACGTGGGTTTGATCCTGGCCTCGCTCTGCGGGTTAAGGCTCCAGCGTTGCCGTGAGCAGTGGAGCCACAGACGCCGCTCGGATCTGGCGTGGCTGCAGCTGCGGTGTAGGCCGGCGGCTACAGCTCCGATTCCACCCCTAGCCTGGGAACCTCCGTATGCCACGAGTGCGGCCCTAAAAGAAAAGAAAAAAAAAAGTAAAGCGAAGTCCCCACGGGGTCCCCACGACCCCGCCTCCTGACGATCAAGGCAGATGAGGGCGGGGCCGACTCGGAGCAGCTCAGAGCCTTCTTTTTCTTCTCTTTGCCACGCTTATTCTCCGGTGGAAAACTGAAAGAAATAGCCGATACGTACACCATGTGGTCAACACCAAGCCGCCGCGGTGGCCTTGGGCTGGGCCTGAGGAGGGACGGGGGAGATGGGGCGAGGATGATGTCATGGGCAGTGGACTCCGTCTGGCTCCAGAGAACATTCTGAAATTGTCCGTCGGGGGTCTGTCAAGGACGGAGGCCCAGCGAGATGGAAATCTGCGCAGCGGGGGGACTCTAACCAGCACAGATTCTTACCTCGCACTAAGCAGGTGACCCTGGGGCTCAGGGAAGGGCTTCGTGGAACCGCTCCAAAACTCGGTGTCTTAGCCCTAAACAGAGACGCTGCGGTCCACACACACCTCTTGGGGTTGCTGCAAGGCTGCCATGACGTAACCAATCCGTGCGCGGGACCCTCCATGCCCCCAGGTGCCAGCCAGGGTGGGGGGCTGTCAGACTAATGCCTTGCACCTGGGCCGCAGTCGCGCAGCCTCCGCCTGTCCCCGCGCTCCCATCAGCTCCACTCTCCGCTCCCTCCTCTTCGCTCCCTCCACGGCCTGGATGAGGCAGTCACATTTTCTTCCTTCCAAAGGCAATTGCAAACCTTAAAGTCCCATTATTTTAAATCACTGAGGATGCTTATGTTTGAAGTGGAACTTTAAGCCTGTCAGGAAATTTCGCCTTCAAAGTCCTTGAGTTGGTTCAAAACTCTTTCACGTGTGATGTTTCTTTGAGGGGGGGTTTCCGAGCCCCTTGGAGCCTGTCTGAAGGGAAGTGGTCCCTGCGGGGCCCTTGTGGGGGACATGACAAGACGCTGGAATTGTCGGCATGGTCAGTTTCATGGTCAGTTTCAACCAGGGAAACCACACACCCTGGCCTGGAGCACGTGAGCACCTTCCTAGGCGTCATCCGTAATGCCGGCCTCGGCGGGTCCCATCGCAGGGCCAGGAATCCGGAGGTTTCCTGCAAGAGCGCCTAGCAGGGGGTGCAGCCTCCCGGAGAGGCACGTACCCTAGGGCAGCGGGCAGGGTGCACCCGGCCTCTCCAGGGTTGAGGGCCTCCGACCGCCAGAAATCCGGCCAGCGCCGGCGGCCGCACCGGGAAAAGGTTGCCTGGAAACGCGGTGACTCTCGGGCAACGGCAGAATATTTGCCTCTGCAGAGGTTGAAACAGGGTTATGGTGAGTTTCCAAAATTTCTTTACAAAAGGAAAGTTAAAATTTTCACTTAAAAAAAAAAAATCGTATCAACTGGATGTCGGTTGGTGGCTGCCAGGGCCTGGGGGCGGGGGGGACACGGCCAAGAGTAAGGATTTACTGGGCAAAGACGGAAGCGCTTTGGAACTAGACGGGTGGGGGGTGTGGGGGCAGAGCCCTGAAAACGCACTCCGTGCCACCAAGTCGCTCACTTTCAAAATGGTTAATTTCATGTTGTGCACGTTTCACCTCAATAAACTGTTTTCTCCCTCTTTTTTGGCTGCCCCACGCATGTGGAGTTTCCAGGCCAGGGTCAGTTCCGAGCCGCAGTTGAGAACTACGCTGCCGCTGGGGCAACGCTGGATCCTTAACCCACTGGGCCTGGCCGGGGACCCAGCCTACATCCTGGAAGTGCAGAGACAGTGCCAATCCCACTGCACCACAGCGGCAGCTCCTGAAGAAACTCTTCTTAAAACCACCTCACAGTTTCCTCCCGTCTGGCTTGCAGGGCTCGTAGCTCTGGGTGAGGGAGCGCAGGGTCCTGCAAACAAAGCCCCCCCAGACCGGGGTCCCCTCGCAGCTCTGCCCTGAAGTCCATTGTCCCGGGGCGGGTGACCCACCGATGCGGCTTGGTCTGACGCGGCCAGATGACCAGCTTTTTTGATAACGCTTATGTGGTTCTGATTCATTGAGTCGTTTGTTATACACTATAAATCTATTACGCACATATAATAATTTCATGTGTAATTTCACCACTTAGAGATGGAATTTTACTTTTTGATGCCCAGCCTTCTAGACCTTAGCATATTTCTGTGTGCTTCTTCAGGTTCCTTTGGCTCTTCATGCTTTTTACCGAAGCCCCAGTTTCTGGACCCTCGTGGGTGTGTGATGTGGCACAGAGTTTTCCAGACCCCTCTTTGCCTCGCTCTTAAGCTGTGCGTCCTGGGGGGGGGGGAGGATATTAAGCCCTCTGACTTTAAGCCCTCTGACTTGTCTGCCGTTGAGCTTTGCTCTTTTGAATCTCTGAGTTTTCTGTTCCTTTCTTTGTCTTCACGGTTTTGATTAAAACAACACCAGTGTTCCCTCTCCTCTGAGGCATCTGTTTATTTTCTCTTCTTTGACTTTCAGAAAGCTTGACGAATGACTCACTTGTATGTGCTGTGTGTGTGTGTGTGTGTGTGTGAAGCGAAGCAGAGTGGAAGGGAAGTGAAGCCTGGAGTAATGATCTGAACTTTGTTCTCCCACGGATATTTCAGCGAGAAGTAAATCTTGATTCTCTTGACAGGAATTTGCATGTTTGCTAAGAGCCAAGGCTGCGAACCTGGTCAGAGCAACTTCCAGTGGAACCTTGCAGCTCCCGGCAGACGTGACGGGGTGACTGGGACCCCGGCGCCCTCACGCGTTCCCCGGCCCACCTCTCCTGGGGTCCTGCTTCCTCCTTTTCAAGCCCCCTCTCCAGCTTGGCCACCCCAACCAGGTGAGACCATCCACAGTCTGATGTCGCCAACAGGCCGCTGACGGGGTCAGTCCTGCGTGGTGAGTGGCCAAGCGCCCCGTGCAGGTTCCTGTCTCTCGGATGACAACAGAATGACTAAAACTACTAGATCTCCAACAGTGGAGCTGAAGCACACGGAGAGGCCCAGGGCTGGCCGTCCCGGGGCAGGGCCAGCGCGGGAGTCACTGCATCTGACGGGGCGGGGCCGCCGGGGAGAGGCCACGGGGGACGCTCAGAGCTCCTCAGCAGCGGGGACCCCCTCCAGGACACCCAGATGCTCCCCGCATGCTCTCCGACGCGGGCCGTCCCGTATTTGCCCTGGCTGGCGTCGTCCGTGGCTTCCAAGTTCACGGAAAAGCCTCCACGACCAAATGAGCAGCCTGGCCGTCTTCTGAGAGTTGCACCCCACACCCAGGGTTGCTTTTCCTTCTCGGAATAAAGGCCCTGCTCTGCAAGGCACGGCTCATCTGACTCGCCCGCCCCCCTCCTGGCGGATCCCCACCTGAGCAGGACGCGGACGCCCACCGTGCCCCTGAGACGGGTCCCCTCAGACCCATCAGGAATGCGTGCAGATGGCAGTGAGGTGCCCCCAGCATGGGCAGCGCTTGAGTAAAGTGCTGCTGGAGCGGGTGACTCAGGCAGAGGCCTCAACGGACGGGCTGCCTCTCCTTCCCAGCCCGGGTCTCAGGCTTGGCCTCCAGCGGCCCCCTGCACGGGACGAGCCCGGCTGGAGGACATCTGCATGCCCGTCGCGGGCAGCAACCCACTCCAGCTGGTAAAGCAGTCGTGTCAGGACCCAGGAGACGCTTCAGGGTCCCCCCCGCTGCCTTGCTCAGTAGTAAAGGCTGGTGTAAAATCACAATGACCAAGAAAAGACACTGTGATGAGGGACTCAGACACTTCCTAGATGGAAGTTTGGGTCACACCACTGGCTAAGGAACCCCCACCAGCGGAGGTTCTAGCTACAGGTGGGGAAACACCCCTAATGGGTCATGAAGAAGGAAGCCGTAGAGAACTACTTATGACCAGTTACAGAAATGAGGACTTGAGGAGTTCCCTTGTGGCCCAGTGGGTTAAGGACCTGGCATTGCCGCTGTGTGGCTCCAGGTCACCGCTGTGGTATGGGTTTAGTCCCTGGCCTGGGAACTTCTGCATGCCACAGGTGCAGCCAAAAAAAAATTTTTTTTAAAAAGAAAGAGAATGGATGTACGTATATCTGAACCACTTTGCTGTACAGCAGAAATTACTACAACCTCGTCAGTCAACCCTACTTCAGTAAACCTTGAAAAAGAAGATGTGGTACATATACACAATGGAATATAACTCAGCCATCAAAAGGAAAGAAATAACGGCATTTCCAGCAGCATGGGTGGACCTAGAAATTATCATGCTAGGTGAAGTCGGTCAGACAATGAGACACCGACATCAAATGCTATCAGTCACAGGTGGAATCTAAAAAAGGACACAATGAACTTCTTTGCAGAATGGATACTGACTCACAGACTTTGAAAAACTTATGGTTCCCAAAGGAGACAGGTTGGGGGTGGGGGGATGCGCTGGGGGTTTGGGATGGAAATGCTATAAAACTGGGTTGTGATGATTGTTGTACAACTATAAAATTCACTGAGTAATAAAAAAATTAAAAATTAAAAACAATAATAATTTTAAAATTTTAGAAATAAATACATAAAATTTTTTAAAAAGTTAAAAAGAGAAATGAGGACTTAAGGAGCTTTGCCTATTGTGTGTGTGTGTGTGTGCTGTGTGTGCTTTATTTAGAGGCGCTGGCCTTTTCCTCTTTATCATCGCTATGACTTTATAGATAAGCTGTCACAGGTTAATTTTACAGCACGGTCTTCAGGGAACTTAAGAGCCACTGGGCCTGAGCCACACTGTTTTCAAGAAGGTCTGAAGGGAGGGTTTACTTTCTCCTCCTTTTTCTGGTTTTTCTGTCTTCCCCCATTGTTCCACCTCAGCCCCTGAGGAAGATCTTCTCTCCAGGCCGCTGGATTCTCTGGGTTTATTCTCTTTACCCTCAGTGGTTAGTCTCTTTTACCCTCAGTGGTTAGTCTCTTTTACCAGTTAGAATTCTCTGTATCAAATGCTCCCTGATCAAAGCAGCTGGTGGGTGTCTGTCTCCTGACTGGATCCTGAATGATACAAATGGGATTAGATGAAGGTCTCGCATGCAGGGAAACTGGAAAAAATGTAAACACAACTCCCCAAATGCAAAAACAGATACCCAAAGACAGAAAAAGACAAATAAAACAGACCACATGGGGAAAGGCAATTTATAGAGACACTCTTGGTAGAATGCAGGGCACATTAATCACATTAAATAAACGCAAAGTGACTTAACTTGTCTGTGTGTGTGTGTGTGTGTGTGTGTGTGTGTATACGTGTGTGTGTGTGTATATACGTGTGTTTGTGTGTGTGTGTGTGTGTATATAGAGTGAGAGATGAGAATAAATGAAGTAAAGACCCAATTCAGAAATTTAGAAAGAGAAGAAGAAGCACAAAATAACCCAGAAAAGGCAGGAGGAAGGCATTCATGATGATAAAAGTAGAAATTCATAAGTTATGGGGGGAAAAGCAATGGGACTAATGAATAACCTTAAAAGCCATGTTCTTCTAAAAATTCAATGAAATGGACAATCACTAGCAACACTAATTAAGAAAAAAATGAGAGGCAAAGCACAAATTTGCAATTCCATGAAAATGGATTTGAAAACCCAGATGAAATAGACATTTGCTGAGAAAAGACAATATACCCGAATTGACCCTAGTAGAGCCAGAAACTTAATCGAGCCAATTACCATGGAAGAAATAGAAGGAAAGTGTCCCCCTCAAAAAGCACTGCAAACAGATGCTTTCACAAAGAAGTTCTATCAAATCTGTAAAAACTAGAAAATCCTGCTGCTAAATAAATTCTTCTAGATCCCCAAAAGTGAAGAAAACCTCCCAGGTCTTTCTGTTAAGCAAGGAGAGCATTAATGACCAAACACAATAAAGACCACATCAAAGCAAAGAGCAAAATGTGCATCTGTGAACACCAATGCAAATGTCCTGAATGTGGTGTTAGCAAAGAGAAAAAACAAGGGCCAGTCTACTGAAATAAAGCTAAATTTGTCCCAAAATTAAACTGGAAATAACAGAATAAACTCATGATGCATTTTATCTTGTAAAAAAAAAAAAATACTAGACACAGACAACGTTCAGAAGCCCTGAGTACCCCAAGGCCCACTGATCTCTAATCCCATTTCCCACTCAAAGAAAGCAGGGTTACCCTGAGAAACGGCCGCTTCCAGGTATGGAGCCAGGAAGTTTACTGGATGAGCCTGGAACCTCTTCTAAAAGCCTGAAGCGAGGGAGCTCTCTGGACCCCTGGGATGGGGTCGAAAGGAGTCAGAAGAGACCCCCCCCCCCCGCTATCCAAAGACGAGATAATTGGGGCATCAACAGAGGGAATGCTCTGCCATGGACCAGAACCCACCAAGCACATTTGCACCTATGAGTTTATAATACTTTTCTTAAAAAAAAAAAAAAATGCTCATCGGCCAGATTTGCAGGATGCTGGTAAATCCATGCATCACTTTGCAGACTAATAAAAGGGAGCGAGAGAACTGAGCACCCATCCTGATTGTCCCACACAGACTCAGAGCAGCCGAGAGCAAGGCTCTCTTTCTGGAGAAACTCCAACTAATTAAAGGAATGAGAGGCTAAGAATAGGACCATTTTTGCTGAGAAAGAGCAGATCCGTTAGTGATCATCCATGCCAGCTACCATTACAGAGAGACAAACAGACAGCACGTGCCTGTAATGGAAAAACACACATCCAGCCATGAAGGATCCCTGTGGAAAGAAAGGTCACGTCCGAAACCCAAGAGTCAGTCTGTGTCTTTGAGTATCGCACCTATTGATTATTGGTCTTGGACCACACTGGACGCAGGGGTAAAGGGCCATCTTTTACTTTACTTTCTGGTTCAAAGAGACTTTAGGATATGGTAGGATCCTTGATAAGATGTGGCCAAAGTTGAAAGAAATAAGTTGCGTAGTCAGGTTTCAGGGTGCAATGGCCAATGAGGTGGGTATTTTTTTAAGCCTTTTTTAAAAAATGAAATGGAGTATAGCTGACTTGTAATGCTGTGTTAGTTTCAGGTGCACGGCCATCAGTTATGAATACACATCAGATGAAGAAAATGACTTCCTTAAAGTCTAGAGCTAGTTAGCTACAAAGCATGATTCAAAATTAGAACTTTTTTTCTTATTCAAATAGTGGCATTTGCCCCATAACTCAAGTTTCCTCAATAAGGATAAGTACTTAGGGTTTTTGAGCTCGACAGAAACGTAATCATCTCGTGGGTACTTTTCATTGCTAATGGGAATAATCATGAAATCAGAAAGAAAATATCTCCAAAACTGTTTGCGAATTTGGCATTTTATTTACAGAGTTTTTCAATCCCGTGTCTCTAACGGATAAGCCATGTTTGTCTTGCAAAGCCTGACTTTGCAGGAAAAACAAACAAAACCAAACAAAATCTTTGAAACATGTGTGTTGCCCTTAAAAACAAACAGCAATCATTGCTGCTACAGTCATGGAAACTCTGAATGTCTTCACTGATGCATAATTCAAACACATCTGAATATGCTTCATTTCAAAGTTTCTCCCCAAGTTGTGTCCTACCGGTTGATCTCTTCAACATGTCCAGTTGTTTGACTTTTAGCAGTTGGCGCTTAGTACTATATATGAACGGAACGAGGAGGATTTGAGGTGAATTAATGAATCGTCTGAGCTGTTCCAGGCGTCTGTCTTTTCCGAGAATTTCTTTAAGTGGTATGGGGCTTGGAAGACTCGTTACTTCCATTCTTCCAGGACCGGGTTGACCATGGAGAGCAAGGCGGGCTTCCTGGCTCGGCAGAAACGTCCATCTTCACGGGGTTTTGTCAGCATGGTGTCATCTGAAAGGCAGTCTGAAGGGGCGGGCTCCTAGGAGCCGCTGTGCCCTCCTCCGCACCCCATTCCAGTAAGGGGTCCAAGGACGTACCCCTCCATCACAAGCACTCAAGCTGACCGGTTCGATAAGAAAACCAAGAGCCTTCCATTCCCTCCTTTGACACACGGCCGTGGACTGACCACAGAAGTGTGGGAGTCAACTCGGACCTTAATGCCCCAGAACCGCAAAGGTCAGGGACGCAGGTGGATGGCTGAGCCTGGATGGACAGAATCTTCTGGAAGGTGAAACCACCCAGAAAATCTCTTCAATGTTCTGGCTGAAAATATTTGGTTCACTTTAGCTTACCTCTCGACCTTAATCTATATAGGAAAGAAAGGTCACTGAAACATGAGTGAGCCTGGAGGAATCGGGAAAAATACTCCCGGGCACCGTGCAGGCACCTGCAGGAAGACAGACCTTAGACTGGATGCATCAGAGCGTCTTTCTTTTCAGTGAATCCTCAAGATCAGTCCGATGCCTTGGAAACGCAGTGCTTTTCCTCGTTCTCCTGGGAAGTGAAATGGACAAAATTTTCTTTTCCATTTCTTTGAAGGCTTCCGACATTCGAACTCAAGTAGTCCCACGATCTCCTGCCTGCAGACCGAGCTCTGAATGTGGACTGAGATGAACCTTCCCGCGAACGCTAGGCTCACGGTGCAGGAGGACCAGGAAATTCTATCCCGACAGGAACGAAAAGCTGGGAAGCATTGGTACTCAGGACGCAGGCTGTCAAGGGCCTTCTGGGGCCAAAACCCTCGCGTGATGAAAAGCCTCTTTGTTTTCCTTCTCAGTAACAGCTAGCAGCTGAGCACATCTCATGCAGACTCCCCAGAAAATGGAAGAAAAGCTGCCTTGCGGCGAGATCAAACAGAGAAAATCACAGTCTCAGAAAGGGATCTGCTTAGGTTCTCAGGTAGTTCACAGAGGCTCCGATTGGTACGGAAGCTCCCAGTTTCTCTAAAAAGAGAGCCTGAGGGGATATCCCGCCTGTGGGGACAGAAATGTCACTTTCCTCGCTTCAGGCACCTGGCGATGCAGTTTGATCATCTCCCCGCGCCCCCTCCTCGCCTGGACAGAGTGTCTCGGTGGCACTGTCCTCCCCAGGAGCCTGGCCGCCGTGTGTGACCAAGCGCGAGGTGGTTGACTATCTGCCACGTGCGTCTCCACGAGGGTGGCCAGGAACCTGCTGGGGGTGCCGCCCGGATGCAGGTAGTGATGGAGCTGCCTCCGAGTCTCGCGGCGGCTGTCAGACTCTCCTCGTCCTTAAGACAGCAAATCCCACCTCTCAGATGCAAGCCTTTCAACCCAAAGGGAAGGCAGAGCGTGCAGTGGGTGCTCTGGCCCCTGCCTCGTCTGCCAGGCAGCCCTGTCCTCAGGCGGGAGCAGGTCCTGCGCCCCGGACGGGGCCCCGGACCTGGTCCTGCATTCGTTAAGTCTCACCTGGCTGAGTTAGAAACTCCTGAAAAACTGTTCTTTGCTCAACTGAGTTATGTATGGAGCGCCTACAGCACAAGCTGCTCCAGAGGAAGACGCCACCGTCCCCCGCTCTGCTCCGAGGCTCGCCTGCTGGGGACAAGCTGCCACCTGACATCTCCCAGGCACACCACGTCCGTGGGAGGTCAGCGCGCTGAGGGCGGCAAACTCTCAAAGGCAGCGAGACAGGGAGAACCAGCTGCAGACAATTCCGCCCACCGATCAAGCGTGGGCCTGGATCACATGCGCTTCCATCCCCTGTGACTGTGACATGCCCAAGCGACAGCCGTCAGGACACAGGAGAGGGCACTAGGGCAGATTCCTGAGGCCCTCAGAGTCAGGCTGCCACCTCTGGGGCAGACACGCGGACCTAGGGCTCGGGGATTTTCACCTGCACCCGAGGCTCCGCCGGAGGGCAGCACACGGGTTCACGGCACCGAGCTCCCAGCCGTGGAGTCAGATCAGCCCTGGATTTGCCACGTCCCAGCTCTGCGGGTCCGGGAGGGTCACTGCTCTGAGCCTCTGGCTTCTTGTCTCCCAGGGTTGTGCCAGGTGTGCCCCTAAGAGATCAGCTTTGGTTTCTTTCCATTTGTTTTTATATTCATCAACACCCAACATTTCCGAGCTTCAGAACAAGCTCCAGTCGTGAAGGCTTTGTCTTTCTTATAATGTGAGTCAGGCAGAACCAGGCGCCCCAAAACCACCCTCAGGCGCTGCCAGGGAGCCAGGTCAAAGCCCAGCTGAAGATGCGATTCCACGAGGCACAACACAACACAGACTCCCAGGACCTCAGTGGTCGGAACCTTGGCAGGGAGGGCGGACTGCTGAGACCCAGACCCTCCCAAGGCCAACAGGTTCGTGCCTGTGAATAACTCACATATAAAAATTAAAGCGCCCACTGACCCCCCCCACATCCGCATCATAAATGCACGTCCCCAGGAGACCTCTGCGTCCTGGAGAGAGGCCCCTTGAGGGGCTGCACCTTTCCTGACCACCCGTGCAAACAGCCAGGGGCAGAGGCATCCGGCACCCGTTTCCAGGCCATCCTCAGCTGGACCTCAGCTTTGACGTTCCTCCTACAGTGGACACAGCCGCGCCCAGGGTCACCCACTCGCAGACACCCATCCTCGCTCCCGACAGGAGAGGCAGGCAGGGCCCCTGGCTTGCGGGAAGGCCGTCCCACTGGCCACCTCTGTGCCTGCCCACCAGGCGTCCCGTCCCGCTCCGCAGCCCCACCTTCCCACCCACGCCCCTGCTTCCTGCGCCCCGACATTCCTGCCGCCCTGCTCCCGGCCCGCCTGTCTGCACCCCTCCGCTCTGACACGATGCTGATCTGAAAGCCCGTCCTGGGCCCTGGTCCTCTGGGTGAGTCGCGTCAGGGGGCCGGTCTCTGCCTCCCATCTCCCCATTGCGTCTGCAACCTGGCAGGAGCTCTGAACAGCCGGAGCCGACCTGAGCGGGAACCCAAGGCAGGAGCGCAGGGCTCTCAGGGGACAGGCCACCGTGGGGGAGACCCACCGTCCCTTTCTCAGTGTTGGTCAGAGCGACAAAATGCCACAAGCTTAGAGGCTTTAAATAAGCCACGTGTATGACGCCACCGTTCATCTGGGTTGGGAGCCGGGCGCTGCCCAGCTGGGCTCCCTGCTTCGGGATCTGACCAAAGCGCAGTCCCAGGCTGGAAGGAGCCTCTTCCCGGCTCCCCGCGGCTGGTGGCAGAGCACCTCCCCCTGGGGGCAGGGCCGGGGTCCTTCTCCTGCTGGTGGCCAGGTGGGGCCACCCCTGGCCTGGAGGGTGACCCGTGCTCCCTCCACATGGCCGCGTCCCAGGACCGTCTCCACGACGGAGAGCCGTCACGGTGCCATCCTCCGTGGCTCAGAGCAAGCTGCAGGTGGTCCCCACGCCCAAGTGGAAAGGGGGGCACCCGGGAGCGCGGATTCCAGCGGGCACGGGCCACAGTTGCCCCCACCCTGTTCTCCAGGGGGTTCCCCTAGGCCCAGCCCCTTGCTTACTGAGTGGGCACCGAAGCTCCCACGAGGCTGTAGACCCGGCTGGAGTCGAGGCTGGGATGAACCCCAGCGCGTCCCGCTGGACGCCGTGCCTCCGCCATCCCTAAGCGCCATCTGCCTCACCCCCGGGGCAAGCTGACAGTTTCCCGCAGTCCGGGCTAGCTGCGCCCTTGGTCGGTCCCTCGCCGTGGAGAAAGGCTAGCCTCGAGGTCCTGGTGCTTGGCTTCCAGAAAGATCTAAGCCGTTTACAGACCCTCTCGAGGACCGCGTTGGGGTCACCCCCTCTCTGGTTCGTAGCCAGCACAGGGCCCTCAGCCGGAGCTCCCGGGGGAGTCGCTTTACGAGGGAACTACGCGAGACGGAGAAAATGCTTAGAGGAAATAGCCATCTCCTTTGGGATCCTATAATAATTTACACACTCCTCTGAGACATCTGAGGTCTGTACAAAGAGGGAAAGTTGCTAACACTGGAAGAATGTGACCAATAAAACTTGGCCCCGAACGCCACGCTCAGTCTCCGCGGGGAACAGATGTCCGCCCCTCGTGGCTCCCCAAGCGTCGCCCAGGTGGGCCTGCTGTGTGCGCAGCTCGCCCGGCCGCGTTCACGCCGGCGGCCCCGAACAAAGAAGAGCAGACACGTGGGAAGAAGCAGGCCATGGGGCCCTGAAAGGCAATCCCCGGGGCGGATGGCAGCAGGGGCGCGTGTGTACGCAGGGCTGGAGCGTAGACGCCTCCGGAGGGCCTGTGAGCTGACAGCCTGCGGCCCCCGCCACCCCCTATCAAGCCAGCCAGGGTCGGACAGCAATCCCTGCACTTTTTTCTGGTCTTCTCGGGAAGGCAGGTTGAGGAGGCCAAGGAGACAGAAGGGAAAGAAAAATGCCCCTTTGGACGGGGACTTGAAAAAAGTCCTTTTCGATACCTAGCCCAAGCACCCAAATTAGGTGTGTCCCAGTTAAAGCAAACCCTGGCCATTCCGCTCCCCGTCGCGCAAAACGAGAACCTCATAAAGAACCTTCTGGCAATTTCCAACCCATGTTCAGAGCCCCCACCCCCACCTCTTGGGACATCTGTTTGTGAGAGCAGATTGCATTCGGCTGATGTGTTCACCAGATGAGTGGGACGTGCCACTCGGCTTAAAAATGCTGTGCGCGCGGCTGAGGGGGCGGGGGACGCAGATGTCAAAGCGAAGGCCGCGCCTCTGACGCACGGGGGTCGCTGACGCTAATTGGGGCCGGCGTCTCTCCCCGTGACTCAGTGGTGGGTGGACGCGAGGGCTGCTCGCCGACCTCTGGAGCCGCGGGGGCCGTCGGAGTGTGAAATTTCGATTTCTACATCAGAGTTTTGCGTGTCAGGCCGGAAAACAAATGCTTTATGCGAGAGCAACGTTGCTGCCCTGCCAGGTCGGCGCCTTGGCGGGAGAGCGGGACGACGGAGACGGCGGGACGTCCCCAGGGACAGGTGGCGTTTGCACCGGCTTCAGTAAACACCACGTGCTCCAAGCCGTCCCCACTTCCAGCAGGACCCCTGGCCCCAGCCCGGATGAGACGGCTGGGCGGCACCCAGGTGCCAGGTTCACCCAGCTCCCGCTCACAGCCCGTCCTGCGCTGTCTGCGCCCAGACGCGAGCGGGTCCGTCCAGGTCCTAGTCCAAGGCCCGAGCCCGTGCAAGCTGCGTTGTCCTCCAGGCCCCCGGGGGGCGGGGCTGCTGGAGTGACAAGCCCGGCCCCAGCCTCACCAGCCACCCCTCCCCTCAGGGTCACCTCCTCTAATTCCCAAGGGCCCTTTCCCGAGCTGGACTCTGTGGTGCGATGCGGTGGCCTGGAAGTCCCGGGAAGTGGAGCCTGGGGGAAGTGGAGCCTGGGGGCCTCCCTGCCCCCTGAAGGGTGGCAGTCTCTGCTCTGGGGAGAGGACCCAGGCACCACGTGTTTACACCCGAGGCAGCGCTTCATATGCCAGCCTTTCCGTCCACGCCCAGGCTTCCAGGCGCTGGGAGCTGCAGGGGTCCTGAACTAAGGTGTGTCAGTGGCAGTGGAGCGAAGGGCCTTGCCTCAGAGGACTGAGGAGGTCAGTGCAGCAGACTCGACGGCCCCCTGGACGGAGAGAACAAGGAAGGAGGAAGACTGGGGCTCATGCTGGACGTGGGCCTCGGGCGCCTGGACCGTGAAGGCCTCGTTCTCGGGGAGGAAGCACGGCAGGAGGGGGAGGTGGAGACGGTGACCTCCGAGCGAGCTCCAGTGTCTCTGTGACATCCAACTGCCTACGGCCAGGGGGCTGGGACAGAGCTGGAGATCTCAGTTCTAAAGCCATCAGAGGAGTTCCCTGGTGGCCCAGTGGGTTAAGGATCCAGCATTGTCGCTGAAGCACCTTGGGTCCCTCGGCGGCGCGGGCTTGATCCCTGGCCCAGGAACTTCCATATGCTGCAGACGTAGCCAAAAATTTTAAAAATGAAAAAATAAAGCCATCAGAGTAAAAAGGGTCTGGTGGGACTTTCACGCTGTCTGATTACATGAGGTGTCTGAACCGAGACATAGATTTGCATTTTACTCAGCTCTTTACAGCCGCCTGAGAGGTGACAATGCAATGCATGTGGATCCCAGGGGACGCAAGCAAAAGCAGCAAGACGGGACAAGCTGCATTTCTTACATCCACGGTCACCAAATAAGAGGCGACGCCCTGAGAGCACAAGGTGACTGGACTCTCTGGGTTCAGGGGAAATCCTGGATTTTTACAACAAGAAATCAAGCTCCACTAGCATGTAAAACACAGACTGGACACAGTGGTAGAGTATGGACTCCATTACAGCTGTGTCCCCAACTGCAGTCTTCAGAAAAGCAGATGCTCATCATGGTATGAAGGAAAAAGCACTCTGGCTCGGCTAAGTTTTAGAACCCTTGTTTAACCCAGAGTTAAACACTCTTCTTCTCACCGCAGACCTTCTCAGTGCCTTTAATGTTCATAGTAAAGCTCCAGGAGGGAACTAGGATACGGTGTTTTCTGACTTATTTGACCCCCAGGATCCTTCGCGTGTGAGTGGTGTGGGAAGCCACCTATAAATGGATCCCAGGAGACCATTCATTCAACAGGACACAGTTGAGGAAATATCACGATTCTGTGTTCTACCATGGCCAGTTCCAGGGGTACCCAAGCAAAGCTGCCTGTCAGAAACAGTGGGTACACTCTTCCCCACGTTGCTAGAAGAGTCCAACTCCTGTCACTTCCGGGACCTGCAGTTTCCCAGGAAAGAATAACTCCATCGCTTAAACCACGGTCAGCTTTGACTATGGCCCCAACTGCCTGCTATTCCCACACGAGTTCTGCTTGTCTATTTAGAGGATGTGTTGCCTGCCCTCATCATCATCTGCTGAGAAGGGTGACTGGCAGAGCCTTCGAGAACAGCCCAGGCTCCTCCTTCTCCCTCATCTGTGGAGTCTGGGCCCCAGTTTGCAGGCTTGGGTGTGGTAGGGCGCCCTGCTCTGCCTCGTCTCCTAAGGCTCAGGACCGCACCTGTCCCGGAGCCCATCACCAAATAGCCTACCCGACACTGAGTACTCTTAAGAGGCATAGATTAGGGTGCTTGGCTCTCCCTGTGATGCTTTAATTAAAAAGAAAACGTTAAAGGCCATCCCTCCAGGGGGTACAGGAGGGAGGACGGGGGGTCTGGGATTAACAGACGCAAACCCGTGCATATAGGATGGCTGGACAACACGGCCCTACTGCCCAGCACGGGGGGCTCTATTCGGGATCCTGATAAACCATAAGGCAAAGAATATGAGAAAGAATCTTGGAAAACATTTTTCGAAAAGACCATCCTGCCCTTAATGGCTTGTGCGGCCATTAATGAGCCCCTTAAATTCTCCGCCTCTCGGTGCCCGCCTCCCAGCAGTGACCCCTGCAGCCCCGGTCCCTTCCAGCTATAACATCTCACGTGCTCACAGTTTCCTGAGCACGAGGGACAGGCCATGCTCAAAGTAAACAGGAGTACCTGGACACAAGCGTACGTCTCTCCTCTCCAGCAGCTTTCAGACAGCTTTTCTGCTGCTCTCTGAACAGCCACCCTTTGCTGAGCGTAACGGGGATCCGGGCACTGGGCTGAACCCTGGAAATCCTTACTGAAGGCCCTTGACGACTCCACCAGGCAGGCCGCTGCAATCTCGGGGTGTTTATGTCAGTGCAGCCTGTTCCCGCGGGGCGTTGTGTGAACTGCATTCTGCTTGTTCTGTTCAATTGCACACTGAGCAAGTCACCTCACCTCCGCCTGTCCCTGGATCCAAGATGTGGGGGGGGGACTGAAATTAGCAAAGGGTCATGCACTTATGAGGGGACGATAACGGACAGGCCACTCAGAGCAGAACACTGCCCGAGGCCAGAAGGTGTGAGAATTTTCAGACATTTAAAAACAGTACAATTGAAATCATCTGCAATGAGCGTGTTTTAAATAAGTCATGTATGCACTGTAAATTTTTTCGTAAATACAAAACAGATTCTGGTATATTGTGTGTCACTGGTCCGAGAGCCGTGCCCACATGCAGAACTGCTCATCGAGTCCAAGCGGGCCTTCCAGTTGGTGTCCCCCCGACCGGAACCCCCCCCTTCCTGGCCCCAGGGGCTCTGTTTCCAGAAACGCTTTAGCTGGGCGGCCCCGTCGTCCGCGCATTCAGCTGGCTCTTCGGAACTTATGTTCAGCGGGGAACTTCGTACTTGGAGCTTCCTTCCTGCTTTGCTGTCGTGCCATCACATTCTCGTAAGGGAGTCAGAATGGGCCGCCCTCTCCATTCACCCGGAATCACAGTCAGGGGTTCAGAGCTGGCACGGGCGTCAGAGCTCCGCTTCCCGGATGCATCATTTTACAGACGCGAGCCAGAAGCCACGTGGGGCATCATCTCGCCTACGGCCCCAAGGCCTGGTCCATCCGTGGGGTGCCAGTCCAGGCCCTCAGACTCCAAACCCCGCTCTCAAATCCGGAGATCACACAGACCATCTTGAGGCCACGTGGGAATTAGATCACAGAGTGGGGTGGTTTGAAAATGCCTCCAATATGTACTGCTTTCCAAAGGCAGACTGTTTAGGGAAAAATCACCTCCTCAAAAACTTTATTTTTGGAACCGTCATCACCATCTGTTTGTGGAAAAACACGGCTCGATGATAAACAATAGAATAGAAACTCTGGAGCAAACCAGAGTCGTTTGCTTGGGTTTCTTCTGCTGCACGCAGACGGCATTCATTCTCACCACCCCTGTGGACTGTGTGGCTTGAAACATCAGCCCCAGCTGCAGGGCTCTGAGGTAAAGACAAATGTCGTTTTCTTCTGGGCTTAGAGCAGATGTGAGAAACGGTCTCTTTCAAGCGCCACATAGGCAATAATTTGGGCTTGCGGGCCTTCTGGTCTCTGCTGCATCTACTCAACCCTGCCCTTCAGGAATGAAAACAGCCAGTGTACAAACAAATGGATGTGGCTGTGTGCTAATAAAACTTTATTTAGAAAAGCAGGCAGAGGGCCAGATTTAGCCTGAACTTCAGAGTTGCCCAGCCTCCGTTTTTTGTGATGCCAGCATATTTGGAAGGGAAGTCCACTGAATCTTTGTAGAATCAATGGACTTATTTTGGAATTTTATAGCATTAATTATGGACTCTGACAGCTTACTGATCTTCTTTTTTCCATTACTTAATGAATTTTATTATAATTATAGGTGTACAAAAATCATCAGAACTCAATTTGATATCATTTCTGTCCCAAACCCTCAGTGCATCCCCCCACCCCCCAGATTGTCTCATTTGGAAACCATAGGTTTTCCAAAGTCTGTGAGCCATTGTCTGTTCTGCAAAGAAGTTCATTGTGTCCTTCTTTTAGTTTCCACATGTAAGCGGTAGCATTAGGTGCTGCTGTCTAATTGTCTGACTGGTTTCACTTCGCATGATAATTTCTAGGTCCATCCATGTTGCTATAAATGTTGGTATTTCCTTCCTTTTAAAGGCTGAGTAATATTCCATTGTGTGTATGTACCATATCTTCCCTATCCACTCCTCTGTCCATGGGCATTTAGGTTGTTTCCATAACCTGGCTATTGCATAGAGTGCTGCAGTCAACACTGGAGTACATGTGTCTTTTTGAGTCATGGTTTCCTCTGGATAGATGCCCAGGAGTGGGATTACTGGATCAAATGGTAATTCTATTTTGAGTTTTCTGAGGAATCTTCACACTGTTTTCCACAGC
>PVHT021183553.1:358022-425600 GCA_004024745.2 Catagonus wagneri
CCAGTCAGACAATTAGACAGCAACACCCAATGCTACCGCTTACATGTGGAAACTAAAGAGACACAATGAACTTCTTTGAAGAACAGACAATGACTCACAGATTTTGGAAAACCGTGGTTTTTCAAATAAGACAATCTGGGGGGTGGGGGGATGCACTGTGGGTTTGGGACACAAAATCTATCGTATTGACTTATGATCTGTGTACACCTATAACTGAAATAAAATTCATTGTTAATTAAAAAAACAAAATAAAATTAAATTAAATTAAAAAAAAAAACTTTCTGAAGAAAACTGTCCTTCTCTGAACATGTGCCACCTGAACCCGGCTGTTCCTGACAGATCTGGTGACATCAGGGCAAGTCTTTGTTCCCTCTGCACCCTGGGAAAGGCCGGGGAGGAAAGCCCAGAGTGTGATGGAGCTGCGTGCAGCTCATCGCATGTGCCCAGCCTCTGTCAAGCCCATAATTCAGATCTCCATTCCCTTCCCTACAGGTGCGGGGGTGGGGGGGGACCTTCATCCACCTCATCCCCCAGGATCGCAGGGCAGATGGAACAAGGGCGTCTGGGGAACACAGGTGTAAAGGTCACCCCTCCCACAGAGAATTCTGTGTCTAAATTAAGGAAAAATCAGGGTGACAGGAAACTCTGGCAATGAGCCAGATTTTAAATGTCAAAACAAAAAAAAGTGTATTGTGAGACTGAGTACACAAATGCACAATGGCCAGATCACAGGTGACACAAGAACCGACCCACAAGTCCTGCAGTAACCAGCCCAGGAAGCCACAGCCAGAGTCTGCCCGGCATGACCAGCATCACACAGCGACCGCTCAATCTTCTGGCCCTCATTTTCGCTCCTGCTTCCAACTCAGGACTGGCCAGCAAAGCCAAGTCTATTCCCAGGTCCTTAGTGAGCCCACCTTTGGCTTCCCCACACTCCTGGACCCTCATCCCCACTCCCTAGCCTGCCTTCAAGTCTCCGCCAAACACGGGGCTGGTGGCCAGCTCCCTCGCTCCAGCCAGTCCATGTAGACAGCCTCTGTCTCGTGGGGGTGGCCTCTGTCAATTTCCACAGCATCAAGAAGTTATTCTCAGCTCCTCTTTGGTCACCAGCCAGTGTCTCACTGAAAGCAAAGGCTTA
Organism: Catagonus wagneri; assembly: GCA_004024745.2. NCBI lineage: Eukaryota > Metazoa > Chordata > Mammalia > Artiodactyla > Tayassuidae > Catagonus > Catagonus wagneri. The sequence goes on from PVHT021183553.1 coordinate 359,161, forward strand.
AATCAACGAGCGCCAAGCACCAAGACCCGGCCCCAGGCCCCACCTGCGCCCCCAGAGGGTTCCTGTGTAGCTTTCCATCCACCTGACCGCCAAAGGCCCGACCTGATGCCCAGGGCCCACATCCGTCCCACACTCGCAGCTTTCAGTGCCTCCTGGCTCCATCTTCAATCACCACTCATAAACCAGCCAACAAGAGCCTTCACTCCCCACCGTGAGACCCCATCCAAGATGGATGGTCCCTCTAGAATCCTCTAGAATCAGCCCTACTGGCCCCTATCCCGTTACACCTCCACCATGCATGTTCTCTCCTGTGCCTGTTGCCAAATACACACGCCACGCCACAGGTTTAATTTATGCTCAGCTGAAACTAGAGGTTCTGTCCTTTCATTCCAGTGTTTTTTAATCCACTCATGTTTCCATCCACGGCCACTCTCCCATCCCTGCCATCTCCCAGTCCCTGCTAGAGGAAAGGAGACTTCCTTTCCCTGGGGGAGGTGTCTCAAGTTGAAGGAAGGCTGCGTGGTGATTAACCAGGTGGGAGGCAGAGGACAGCATTCCAAGCACAGAAAATCAGGTCAGCATCCCCTGAGCGTGGCTGCCTGTGATTGCAGAAAGCCTGGAAGGGGACACTCAGGACAAACAGAAACCCCAAGAAGTCAAGAGACCGTAGTCACATCACACAAAGTTGACTGGGACCAAAACCATTGTCTTGGATGGATACTGTCCCGGCAGAATGATAAAATGTCTGAGTTCACCACAAAGACAACAATTGCAAACTTGTATAAACGTGACAATAAAGGCTTCAAAATCTGAAACAAATTTTAACAAATCTACAGTTATTATGGGAGTATTACCGCCATCTCAATAAATAGGCCAAGCACAAAAAAAAATGTTTACTAAACATAGATCAGAACATAGTTAACACGGTTGATTTAATGGACCTACGTAGAAGTCAGCCTACAGCAGAAAGAGGATACATTTATTCTAAAATAAGTGTACATCACAATAGCCAAGACATGGAAACAACTTAAATGTCTATCAAAAGATGAATAGATAAAGAAGATGCGGTACATATATACAATGGAATACTACTCGGCCATGAAAAAGAATGAAGTAATGCCACGGGCAGCAAGATGGATGGACGTAGGGATTCTCAGACTACCTGAAGTAAGTCAGAAAGAGAAAGACAAATACCACAGGATACGTGGAATCTAAACTATGTTACAAATTAACCTATCTGTGAAACAGAAACAGACTCACAGACAAGGAGAGTAGAGGTGTGGTTGCCATGGGGGAGGGGCTGGGAGCAGGTGGAGTGGGGGCTGGGGTTACAGATGTGAGCTATTACATACAGATGGATAAACAAGGTCCTGCTGTGCAGCACAGGGAACTATATTCAATATCCTGTGATAAACCATCATGGAAAAGAATATTTTAAAAAAGAATGCATATATACGTGTGTACGTGTAAAAAAAATAATGGGTACATGAAACCTTTACCAAAAACAATTTTTAGACCACACTGCGGGCCATAAACGAGCTTCAGAAGATTTTAAGAACTATCACTATACAGAGACTGTATTTTTGGAACAAATGATTTTGAGTGAGAAACAGGTTTTTCTTTGGGGCCCACACATTTAGAAAAAAAAAATCCCATGTCAAAGCATAAATCCTTCCGGAAGCTTATGTACTTAGAATTAAACAATAATGAAAATACAATTATCTGGGATGCAGCTAAAGTGATTCTCTAACGGAAATTTATAGAAATGACATGAAAAATTATTGAACTAGGTGTCCAACCGAAGTTAGATTTTTTCTTTTTCTTTTTCTTTTTTTTCTTTTTCTGTCTTTTGTCTTTGTAGGGCTGCACCCACTGCATACGGAGGTTCCCAGGCTAGGGGTGAAATCAGAGCTGTAGCTGCCAACCTATACCACAGCCACAACAAAACAGGATCTGAGCCGCATCCGTGACCGACACCACAGCTCACGCAACGCTGGATCCTTAGCCCACTGAGCAAGGTCAGGGATCAAACCTACGTTCCCATGGATACTAGTAGGGTTCATTAACCCCTGAGCCATGATGGGAACTCCAGATTTTTTCTTTTTAATGACTGCACTCACAGCATATGGAAGTTCCTGGGCCAGGGACTGAATCTGAGCTGCAGCTACAGCAATGCCTGATCCTTTAACCTACTGCACCAGGCTGGGGATTGGAACCACACCTCCACAGTGACCCGAGCTGGTGCAGTTATATTCTTAATCCTCTGTGCCACAGTGGGAACTCCTAGTTTTTTTAATAAAACAAACTCAAAGAGAGTAAAGAGAAGGCAATATATAGTAGAAAGATTATTCACAAAAGTAAAGAGAAGAGAAATATACAATAGAAAGCACCAAAAAAAGAATTGTAAAATAAACAGAAATGTCTAACTAGATGAGATAGAAAATATAAATATACAAAACAGAAATATAGGAATATAAAAGGAATATTAAAAGAGCATAACTAAGAACAATTTGTATAAATAATTTTATTTATGAAGTATTTCTTTCTTAATAATCTCTGAAAAAAACATTTTATCTCTCAGCAATTTCATCTATTTTTTACTTTATAAGGCCAATATAACTTTGATATTGACATTCAAGCGAGGAAAATCTGAAAAGTCAATAGTGGAGTTTACAAGATCCATATTTACGAACTTCAAATGGACAAAATACCAAGCCAAAGGCAGCAATGCTCAAAAAGGACAAAACACGGGAGTTCCCACTGTGGCTCAGCGGTTAACAAACCCAACTAGCATCCATGAGGTTGCAGGTTTGATCCTTGGCCTCGCACAGTAGGTTAAGGACCCAGCGTTGCTGTGAGCTGTGGTGTAGGTTGCAGACGCGGCTCAGATCCCGCGTTGCTGTGGCTGTGGTGTAGGCCAGCAGCTGCAGCTCTGATTAGACCCCTAGCCTGGGAACCGCAATGTGCCGCGGGTGAGGCCCTAAAAAGACAAAAAAAAAAAAGGTAAAACAACTAAGTGTGTCCATTATAAAAAAAGTACGTACATAAACAGCAGAATTTTATTCTTTAACTCAATATGCATTTTAAGGAGAATTTTAATTTCTTTACATTTCTTGCAATCAAAATGACTAATAACTCTCTACATTTTGTATCGTGTCTCCTTTTTGTGTTTTCTCGGTCTCCTCTTTGCCGTCTCATCACCTGGATTAGTTATTATTTTTATTATCTATTGTTATTTTGAAGGATGTGCACCCTATTTTAAAATCTACCAATCAAATATCTCTTTACACACTTATTCTTTACGAGAATTAGGAGCACCTTTGACTCTCTTCTATACACAATATGGAATTTAGCCTATTTACTGTTTCCTCTGCTCACAGCTTTAGTTGTTATCCCGGAAGGAGGTTTATCACACAAACCTTGAATTTTTCCCTTCCTAGCTCGCTTTACCGTGAGCACCGCAGTGATGCGACCCGCGGTCATTCTGTGTTGGGTCTGCCGCTGCCCAGTTCCCCTCCCAGGTGGTTGGAGAGTGTCTTTGAGAAATGTGTCAGAGGCGGCGTTTCCGTGTTTAGTCCCGTGAGCCCCCGTCCCCCTGAGCCTCCTGCCCCCGGCTCCGCTGACGTCTGTCAGCACAGAGTCTGAACTTGGGCAGAGGGGCCGAAGCAGATGGGCGCGCCCTGGGACCTAGGGAGGCTCTTGTCAACAGGTGACGGCCAAGAAAAATCATTAAAAAAAAAGGAGGTGATGGCCTCCCTGGTCTTCAGATCAGAACGTCTCTCCACCTCAAGTTAGAGCTGGGAGGCAGGACTGAGGGAGCCCAGAGGCTCCCCAGCCACCCCTGTCGCTGTGGTCCAGAGAACGCAGTGACGCGCTGCAGAACCAGCAGTGCAGGACAGCGTGTGATGAAGACGAAAACCAGTAACCAGAAACAGGCATCAAACTAAAGTCAAGGTGACCAAAAGAGGAGAGTCCACGTATCAGGTAGAATGTTAGGTTGCATTAAAAATCACACTGTAGAGGAGTTCCCGTCGTGGCTCAGTGGTTAACAAATCTGACTAGGAACTCTGAGGTTGCGGGTTCGAGCCCTGGCCTCACTCAGTGGGTTAAGGATCCCGCATTGCTGTGGTTGTAGTGTAGGCCGGCAGTTACAGCTCCTTTTAGACCCCTAGCCTGGGAACCTCCATATGCCGCGGGTGTGGCCCTGGATAAGTCAAAAAGACAAAAAAAACAATTATTTTTAAAATGAGATTATCAAATAGAATGTATTGCATAATTTCTAAATCTATAGATAAATTATAAGTTCATTCATAAAAATGTAATCAGATGTCAGAGGAAGAACCAAACATCATATGTGATTTTAACTGATGACTATTAGACACAAAATAAAGATACCACTATGAATATTTCAGTGACACATAACATTAAAATATCTAAAATGTAAACTCTTCATAACATGAGGAGAAACTGACAAAACATGACTGTAGAAGACATGAATGAGGATCTTACAGTGAAAATCAAATCTTCAGTAAGGATACTGAGGACGTAAATGATATAAATAAGAAGGTTGCCACTGTGGAAAACAGTATGGAGATTCCTCAGAAAACTCAAAATAGAATTACCATTTGATCTAGTAATCCCACTCCTGGTCATCTATCCAGAGGAAACCATGACTCAAAAAGACACATGTACTCCAGTGTTCATTGCAGCACTCTATGCAATAGCCGGGTCATGGAAACAACCTAAATGCCCATCGACAGAGGAGTGGATAGGGAAGGTATGGTACATACACACAATGGAATATTACTCAGCCATTAAAAGGAACGAATTACCAACATTTACAGCAACATGGATGGATGGACCTAGAAATTATCATGCGAAGTGAAACCAGTCAGACAATTAGACAGCAACACCCAATGCTACCGCATACTTGTGGAAACTAAAAAGACACAATGAACTTCTTTGCAGAACAGACAATGACTCACAGACTTTGGAAAACCTTGGTTTTTCAAATAAGACAATCTGGGGGGTGGAGGGATGCACTGTGGGTTTGGGACACAAAATCTATCAAATTGACTTGTGATGATTTATGTACACCTATAATTGAAATAAAATCCATTAAGTTAAAAATAAATAAATAAATAAGGTTGCTTTAAAAGGTGCATTAAGATTTGCATCTTCTAAACATGGAATACATATTGTGTTTTTCGAACTCATGAAATAGTCACAGAAAATGTCTTGTGTACCAAACAATGAATAATACCTTGGCTGATTTAAAAGGGAATGACACAGGAAGCCTATTACCCTGATACAAAATTCAGACAAAGCCACTACAAGAAAGGAGAATTACATACCAATATCCTTTATAAAAATTGATGCAAAAACCCTCAACAAAATATCAGCAAACTGAATTCAGTAGCATATTAAAAGATTTACACACTGTGACCAAGTGGGATTTATTCCTGGAATACAAGGATAGTTGCATTGAGCAAACTGATCAATATAACATTCCATATTAACGGAATAAATGTAAAAACACACGGTCATTTCAATTGATCCCCAGTAAAAGCATCTGACAAAATTCAACACCTCTTTATGATAAAAACACTAAACAAACTAATAAAAGGAAACTCTGTCTCCACATAAAAAAAAAGCCATATAGCAAAACCCCACAGTGAACAACATACTCAATGATAAAAGACTGAAAGCTTTTCCTCCAAGATCAGTGGCCAGGCAAGGACAACCACTTCCATCACTTCTATTCAACACAGTACTAGAAATTCTAACCAGAGCAACTAGACAAGAAAAAAAAATAAAGTATATGCAAACTAAAAAGGAAGAAATAAAATTATTTCTTTTCACAGATAATATGATCTTAAATGTAGAAAACACTAAAGATTACACACACGCACACACACAAATCTGCTGGAACTAATACATGAATTCAGCAAAGGAGCAGGGTACAAAGTCAGCAAACAAGTCAATTGTATGCATGTACCTTGAGGAGGCTAAGTGAAATAAACCAATCACAAAAAGACAAACACTGGATAATTCCACTTAAATAAGATACTTAGAGCAGTCAAAATGGTAGATGCAAAGTGTAGAATCATGGTTTTGCCAGGGAGCTGGGGGGGGGGGGTAAGGAGTCATCATTTAGTAAGAATAGTTTCAGTTTTATAAGATGAAAAGAGTTCTGGCAACAAATGGTAGTGATCGTTGCACAACTTTGCAACTGTATTTAATACCATGAACTGTACACTTTAATGTGGTTAAGGTGGCAAATTGTACATTATGTGTATTTTACCACAATTAAAAAATTGAGGGGAAAAAGGAGATGATGAGGGTCAGATTATCAATGACTTAATAGAATTACAAATAAATATTTATACCCCCAAATCTGACCACTTTAAAATAATATATACATACACACAAGACATAGTTGATTAATAGAAAAATTAATTAAATATTTGATTAAAGAGGAAATGGCCATCACAAATGCAGACTATTTTCAAAAAGTAATTACATTTATACCACATATCAGAGTATAAGCATGTAGCCAGAGCTGTATTCAGAAAATAATCCAAGTCTTAAAATTTTATTTGCTCTTATTGCCATTTTTATTAAAAGCATTTTTATTAATTTCTATCTATAGAACGTTTGTGTTCCAAGTACAGTGATAAGCATTGTATATGCACTCTCTGATTTAACTATTTCCTAAATTCGTCCAGATAAATATTAAATAACCAGCATGAAGGCGAGTGGAGGAAGTCTCCAAACCAAGGGGCTTATAAGTGGCCACCAAGATATTCTTAAGAAAAACAAATGAAAAGAAACAATTAAGATGGAAAACAGGAAATAATGCGTAAACTGAGCTGGACCCATAAATCCAACAGTTGTTTCTCTGAAAAGATGAAAACAATGAGTAAACTATTACGAATCCTAATTACTGAGAAAATAAAGAGCAGACACCAGCGGGGTCTATCATGAAAGACACAGTAGCAACTTGAAATATTAACAAATATTATAATAGCTTCATACTACTGTCTTAAGAAAAAAGAACCTCGAACAGAAACTTCTCTAAAATAACAAATTGCCAACACTGATTCTACAAAAAGGAGACAACTGGTAAGACTTGGGGGCTTAATAAACACACTGCTTTCTCCCTCCGGGGTTCAGAACCAGTCACAAACCAACAGGGGAGCAGGCCGATGACAGAAGAGTGTCAGTCCGAGCATTGCGGTCCAACAGGGGCAGTTACGTGGCAGCCCAGAGGGCTTCCGGACACCCCTTCACCCCTCCTCCCCCAAGCTCACCCTCAGGCAGCCCAGCCCAGGATGCTGTCACCAGGACTGTCACCGCCTTCACCTGGAGGAGAGAAGGGACAAGCTGCAGTGTTTGGAGCCTGGTAGCAGGTGACAGGAGGAGAGGACGTAAATGTCCCGGGGGGGGGGGTTGGCAAAGCAGGAATGGGAGTCGCCCAGCCCCGCCAACCCCACCCACCAAGAGGCACGGAGCCGGAGGAAGGAGGCTGTCCTCTCTCAGGCAGTCTGGGCAGGACAATGAAAAACAAAGAAACAGAACAGAAAAAAAGGCAAAATCTCACCTCCAAAAGTACCTCATGAAGATGGTCTTACCAGAAAGTTATTTCAAATATCGAATCACACATAACTCCTGTGTTAAATAGACTTTCAGAACATAGTACCACATTAAAATTAAAATAAGCAGAAATGTTTACAGTTCACTTTAGAAGCAAGCATAATCCTCCATATTTCTCTTCTGAACACACAAAATGAAGTCCTGTATAAAGAACTATGAAAGGGAGACCCCGGGTCCAGAGAGACAGAAAACGCACTGCTACCAAGTAGAGACTATTCCAGGAATGCAGTATAAGAAATCTGTGGGTATAAATCATGTCAACTGCTAAAAGAATAAAAACCATATGATCATCTCTGTGGAGGCCAAAAAGGCTTTTGATAAAATTTAATAGGCATTCTTCCTTTTATGTGCGTGCGCGCGAGCGCGCACACACACACACACACACACTCCAAGACTGGGGTTACCTGTAAGCAGGGAAGACTGCATCTTATCACCTGGTTTGACTGCTCTTGGACTATGAGGCTGCGGTCTGTTCATATCTGAAAAGGGGAAGCAACCTGGAGAGAGCTGGCCATGATCCAAAGCGGTGGAGTGGAGTGGGGCAGCAAGAATGTGAAGTTCGAGGTCGAGCAAGAGCCATCAAGGACTCCCCCAGAGAGAAGTCTGCTGGTGGGGGGGGGTGGAAAAGGTAGGGTTGCTGAAGAAAATACAGGACACAGTTAAATTTGAATTTTAGGTAAACAACAAAGAATTTTTTTACTATAAGTATGTCCCATGGAATATTTGGGACATACTTACCCTAAAAAATTACCATATGTCTGAAATTCAAATTTAACTGAGTGTTCTATATTTTAATTTGCTATGTCCAGCAATCCTACTGAAAGCCAGAGTTGCACTTCCATGTCAGAGAACCAACCACGCAGCACAGCTGCCCAAGAACTCAAAAACACTCAGCAAGGTGCAAAAAGCCAAGCCCACGGGATGCCAATGACTAATGCAAGCCCGTGATGTAGACGCAGCCTAAAGGGTAGACTGCAGTCAGATCTCCGGGAGGCAAGTTACACCTGCCCCTTGCTGCCCCTTCCACCCCGTCCTGAAAGCGTAGTGTTCAAGCTGTTCCACAGACACTCCAAGGAGGAAGGGAGAGTGGACCACAGGGTAAAAGGCTAGGCCAGGTCCCATCCTCACTTCAAGGCCTTCAGGTCCCAGGATGAAGGATGCAGGAGCTTTAAACAGGACTTGAGATTGGATGGAGCTTAGTAACCAAAACCTACCAGGAAGAAGCAGACTCTGCCCAAAACACTGAGATATATGCTGCCATTCAAGTGGCAAGTGGAGAGAAATTAAATCTTTTTGCATTTAACCCAACAGCCAAGGTCTTCATTAATGTTGAACTATCAGGGCTATTTCCATTGTAATAAAAAACAAAACAAACTACTTCCACTGTTATTATTAAATGTGGTTCTGGAATTGCTGGCCAACGCAGTTAGAAAAGAAAAAGAAATAGGAGACAGTGTATTAGAAAGGAGGTAGCAATTACTATTATTTGCAAATGACACAATTTCCTAACTGAAAAATTATGAGTTTTGTACTCTGCCAAAATAAATACTTTCCATCAACAAGTTCCTTCCTCCACACTGAGGTCTGTGGACCACCAGAGGGCAACCAGATGTATGTATTTTCAAGAGTCAAAGAAAGGTTCACATGATATTACTCAGGGAGAAAAAGGGCAGAAAAGTGTATGTTCATGAAATTCTGATTTTAACAAATATCCATATATTTATAGATATGCACATATATTTATGTGTTAATACAGAGAGGACAGATAAGAGGTATAAAACTGTATGCATTATGACATATAAATAATAAACAGACTATGTTTTATAATATGACATGGTCTGGGGGGTGGGGAGAGGGCAGTTATAACACACATTACTAGTGGGTATCTCTCTGTGATCGCATCAAAGCGGGTTTGCATTTTCTTCCTTATTTTCCACCATTTCTGTACTGAACATAATGAGCAGGGATTCCATAACAAGAAAAGTGGAATAATTATTTTGCTTATTGTTAAAATGAAGAAAAAGCAGGGGTCTGAGAAGCTGACACGACCTGGAATTTGTGTCAGGTCAGAGCAGGTGAGGTCGGTGTGCTGGGGCAGGGCCCCCGCAGGGCAGGGACGCTGGTAGGAAGCTGGAAGGCACAGACCGGAAGCTGGGGCAGGTGTGCGAGAACCCAGTGGGCTTTGGAGCTCCGACTTCTGCCTCCCTGACGCTGAGCAGCCCTGCCTCCTCAACCTGGTGGTACCTACTCTGGCTAGTTGCTGGCAGCTGTGCCCTCTAGTCTATCTGTGAAGCTAACCAGTTATTCTGGCAGTGGTTAAACACGGCTTCGTGATGAGTTACACCACAGAAACTGGGCTCTTTCAAGAAAGGCTACAAATTCATAGCTGAATGAGTAGCTGAAACAGATCCCACATGGCCCACAAAGTCAAAAACACTCACTGTCTGTCTCTTTACAGAAAAATTTGCTGATCCTTGTCCTATAGATGAAAGGGATTTTTTTTTCAGTTTTTCTTTACTGTTTTGAAAGTTACAAATTCTACTTCTGCTCTCTTAGTGTCATGATTAGAACTACAACTTAAAAAAAAAAAAAAAAAGAGGAGTTCCCACCATGGTGCAACAGAAACCAATCTGACTAGTAACTATGGGAGGCAGGTTTGATCCCTGGCCCAGATCAGTGGATCCAGGATCTGGCGTTGCTGTGAGCTGTGGTGTAGGTTGCAGACCCAGCTCAGATCCCGAGTTGCTGTGGCTGTGCATGTGGCCGGCAGCTGCAGCTCTGATTCGACCCCTCGCCTGCTGAGGGTGCAGCCCTAAAAAAAGAAAAAAAAACAAAAACAAAAAAAACTACAACTTGAGTACTTGACCCGATAAAGCCTACAGCTCCTCCCGTTGTTCATGGGGTCATTCAAGGACTTTAGAATCTTTGGATTATGCTCCTCCCACCTTACGTATCACTTAATCTAGAATTTCAGATCCTACATGCTTTTATACATTTTAAATAAGTCATTAGTGTTGTTATTGTTTACATTATCACTCTCGTTTAGGTTTAGCCATATGGACGAATTTATTTGCTCACCACCACTCTGCCTACCACTCCCTCCTTCCTTCAGTGACCTCCTTGCTAACGTACAACCCTAGAAGTTCTTTCAGTGAGAATCTGTTGGTGATAAATTCTCTAAGGCCTTGTTTTTCATCATTTCATCCTAACACTTTTTTTTCCTTTTTCTTTTTCTTTTTACAGCTACACCTATGGCATATGGAAGTTCCCGGGCCAGGCGTTGAATCCAAGCTGCAGCTGCCAGCCTGCCCCACAGTCGTGGCAACACTAGCTCCAAGCCACATCTGCAACCTACGCTGCAGCTTGTAGCGAAGCCAGATCCTTAACCTACCAAGTGAGGCCAGGGATTGAACTCACAACTCTCACAATCCCTGAGCCACTCGGGAACTCCAGTTTCCTCCTAATTCTTGTACGAGAGTGAGTTAGATAGAGATTAATATTCTCTCTCAACACTCTGAAGATATAATTTCGGTCTTGTACTTACTGCTGAGAAGTGGCAGCCAAATTAACTGACATTACCTTTTAGGTAACCTTTTATTTCTGGCTACTTTTATTTATTTATGTTGGTCCTTTTATGGCCACACCTGCAGCATATGGAGGTTCCCAGGCTAGGGGTCTAATTGGAGCTGTAGTCGCCGGCCTACACCACAGCCACAGTAACACCAGATCCAAGCCACGTCTGCGACCTACACCACAGCTCACGGCAACACCGGATCCTTAACCCACTGAGCAAGGCCAGGGCTCAAACTCACAACCTCATGGTTCCCAGTCGGATTCGTTTCCGCTGCACCACGACAGGCACTCCTCTGGCTACTTCTAAAGCACCCTCTCTGTCTCTGGTGTTCTTACAGAACTTACTGCTACATATTCAGATGCACGTTTCCTTTATCTGTTCTTCCTAGAATTACATTCTCCCTGAGTCAGAGGTTCAGGACTGTCCTCAGTTCCGGAAAAATTTCAGTCATCGTCACTCTGGATGCTGACTCACTCCTCTTCTCTGTTCACTCCCTGTGGAATCCCTGTTGTGTTTTTGTTTTTGTTTGACACTTCTTAGCCTGGTCTCCATATCTGCTCACCTTGCTGCCACCTCTTCATCTCCATGTGCTCAGGCTGACCTTCCACTCCACTAATTCTCTCTTTAGTTGCGTCTAATCTGCTTTTTAACCTAACCTTTCCAGATTTTATAAAATTTCATTCTCTGTATCTTTCATTCCTAGAAGTTCATTTTTGTCTTTATACCTTCATTGTCTTTTGCTTTCCTTTGTTGGTGGCTTGTTTTTTCTCATTTAAAAATTTTTTTCATTGTGTCTTTAATCTGGACTTTTTATAATATCTATTTGATACTGTTGTTTCCTGAAGCTCTTAGGGATTTACTCCTACTGTCTGTTATGTCTTCAAACCTACTCAGTTTAATTTTCTCCTTGGATTGGCCCTTTATCTTCATTGGGATTTAATCTGTGAATTTCTTTGTGTCCATCGGAGAGGTTCTGTGTTTTCTCCTGCCAGGTACTACATGGGTATACCAGCCCAGGGCTGACTTTAGCCACCTCTCTCAGGCTGGGGCTCCATGCTACACAGATAGTCTAAATTCAAAGCCCAAACACTCTTAAGGACAGCCATGATTACAAATCTCCAAGCAATCATTAGTTCTCTTCAGAATCCAACCAAGGTTGGCAGGCTGTCATCTCCCCGTGCCAATAGCTGAATTTTTTTCTGGTCCACCTTTTCACTAAAAGTATAGCTCTTTAAAGATGCAGGATAACGCCTGTGTGAGAATCTCAGTTCTAACCCCCAGTCTCTTATGAGCTCAAAGATCCATTTCCTGTTTCTGCTCAGCCATTAAAACAAACAAACAAATCAGTAATTTAAAAAGCACACGAAGTAACCCCAATTCTCATTTTTGCCATTCCCAAGCCTGCTCCCCAGCACCACCACAGCATCTGTTCCCACATATTTCTGGCTTCCATTACCTTTTTGGTTTGGACCTTATAAAATTTACCTTTAGTGAGTGGTGTCTATTATATTTGTTATACTTCAGCCAACATTCTCAGACACTTTGTATCTAGATGGTTTTCATGCTCTCTGATTCATCAGATTTCATTAAAGGTATAAAAATATATCTTAACACTATACTATTTTAAACATTATAAAGCAAACTCTAACATCCATATTCATTCACTCCTAGTTTAATGATGAAAAAACTGTGCTTAGGGAAAAGGGTCTCCGGCATTACAAGGAATCTTGCTCACCTCCTTCCTAGGCCCCTGCCCCACAATCTTGCCAGTGAGACTTTTCTCTCATTGCAATTTATGAAAGAGAAATAGGGGCATGAAGAAATGCCAAAAATAACAGCAGGAGGAAACAGAGCTGCCAACAAGAGGTGGCCGTCCCTCAAATCTTTTGCGATGCTAGAACTTTGCCCTTTTTGGTGTTTCCAAAACACCAGAGAGGTTAGTTTCCATTGAAGTGCTGTCACCAGACAAAAGGTCTCTCCAATACCTTGGTCACAGCAATGGTGTTTAATCGGGAGCATTTTTACATGAGCACGTCCACACACCGCCTCCTCCGCAGTCTCCCCCTCAGGAGCGAGCAGGACGGGCTCGGGGCTTCACCCAGTGAGTGCCCTCCCGGCAGCGCCAGGGGCTGACCATTTTTTCAAGAAAGAAAATCATGTTTCTGTATTCGTGTAAGAGCAGGACCCAGAACCTGCTTCCCTGCCGTCACCCCATCACAGACACCACCTCTAGGAGCCCAAGTAACGCTGAAAGTTAACTCTAGTGGCTTTTGAAATCCGGCCCTAACATGGAAACTGTGCGATTTCTAGCCAAGTGACGCTAAGCTAAGGGCAGATCGTCTGGACCTTGGAAGTAAAGCAGAGGGCAGAGGTGTCCAGGTGATGGGAGGGGGTCCTAGAAGGTGAGGTCAGAGGAGCGGACATTGCGTCATCTCAGGGGACGCACTGGGGCCCAGAGCTCCCTGTAGCTGGCACCTGTGTCACAGGCTTTCCAGGTGCAGGGAGAGGAGTCTCACTTTTGCTGGGGTCACGGGGAGCGAGTGAGTCACCCGCCTTTCATCAGCATTTCCTTCTTGGCAGGAACGATTTTCATTGTACCATAACTCGGGATGACCCAGTCCGCTTGGGGTGATGCATTGACTGAAATTGCTCCTCAAGGAGAAAGAGCTCACGGTTTCCAATCAGAGGTTTTACCGCTCGAGTCACGGCTTCCTGGCTTTACCCCATCACAAACTGAAGTTTTTGTGCACGGACAGAAAGCTAGCCATGGAGAACTGACCACCAGCCTCTTCACGCCTCACCAGCCATGGGAGCAGAGCAGCAGGCCAAGAAGCCACGGAGGAACAGAAGCCCAGGACAGTCAGCCCAAGGGCTGGCAGAGATGGACAAGCTGGGTGACAGACCTCCCGTCTGCGACAATGAAACTGCAGGGGGATCTAGGAGATTCCCTAAAACCGGCACGGAAGTAGCTGGCTGGTTTTCCCCGGTTATCAGGGCATGAAGCAGGAGTGGTGGGTTCCAGTACAATGTGTCAAGGATGGCCAGGCAACCACTGGGTCACCAGCACAGGAGGGGCCAGAATGAGCAACTGGTGGTGCATGCATGCGTCACCCCCCTGAGGAGCTGTGCACTCATCTCCCCAGCTTGAGCTCATGCTCCCCAAAGGGGGCCGGGGGGAGGCACGGAGACCCTGCAGGCTTACACCCAGCCCGGGCTCTTTGCCGAGCACAAACCCTCCACACTCACTCAAACCTTCATTCCCCCATCCATGCACCCTTCATGCAGTAAATGCCCAGGGGACCACTCGAGCCAAGGATGGGGGTACATTTGTAGACTAACCTCGGTCCTGAGTTTGGACTAGCTGGTTGTCCAAGGTAAGCCCCCCCACCCAGTCTCCCCGCCCCAGCTCAGCCGACTTTCACACCCCAGACCCCTGCCATCTCTCCCCAGATCTGCAACCGCCGATAAAAGAGGCAGGCTCTGTGAAACAGACGAGGCTCAGAGCCCATCTCTGAGGAGCTCGCGAACAGGAAACGCAGAAAGTGGCAGTGCGGGTCAGAAGCCCGGGTTCCGAGCCCTCTGCGGCCGCCGAGCCCCCTCCGGTAAAGTCCTCAGACCGCCAAGAGCTTCTTGTACGGTGATTAAACTCATTTTCTGGAGTTTATGGGATCAGACAGAAATGAATACGACGTGTTTCAAAGTTCTACATTTCTAAAGTAATTTCAAGAGAAACCCAAGCAGAACCGGCAGAGGAAGGACAGCCCAAGGTCGCGTGTGGGCCCCCTCCGGTGTCCTGGAAGGCAGGGGGCCGCGGGGCCCCACAGGAGGAGCACCTCGGGGGTCTCTGAGCCTGGCAGGTGGGAGCTGGGGGACCAAGTCTGACTTCGCTGGGGCCAAAGTAAGGCCACCAAGCTGGGGCCACTGGGTGGCCCAGGGTGGGGTCCACACCGCGTGCCCCCTCGCCTCCCTTCCCGTCACCTCCTGCTTGTCCCCGGTCGCTTCGCAGCATCTGGCAGCCGTGGCAACACCGCCCGCCCCAAGGGGGCTCCCCCGGCGCTTCCAGGCGGGGGGGGGGGGGGGGAGACGCCGCCTTCCCCGCGGGCCCACGCAGCGCTCCCTCCGGCGGCGGCCCCCGGCCCAGGGCGGCTTCCCGGCACATTCTTGGCAGGCGGGCCGCTCTCAGCCCGCCTCACTGTACATGTGGGCCCCACGTGCAGGGGGCACGGCGCTGGGGTAGCGGAATCAGGGGGTGGCTGCTGGGACTGGGCTTAAACGTTTCCACCTGAGAATGTGAGGGCGTACCCCCCAAAGTGATGAAAGGGGACCAGAGAGCGCCGCGCCGCGCCTGCCAGCAGAGAGGGGGCGGCGCCCCGATGTGGGAAGGCAGGGGGTCCCCTGGAGGCAGCCACGCGGGGCTGAGCCCAGAGACCCCCCAACGAGAGGCTGGCGGTGGGGACAGCGGGTGACAGGGGTGTCTGGGCACCAGCTGCACCCATCCACGGCAGACGCACTCTGCCACTCGGGGTCACAGACACCAGAAGGCCAGGAGGCTGAAGGACCCTCAGCCCCACCAGGTTACCAGCGGGTCAGCAGCCGAGTTTGTGGGGCGGCAGCCGCAGGCTCTGCAGTGGGCACGGAGCCCTGCCCAGAAAGTGCCCCCAACCAGCCAGTGCACCCACGGCTTCTATACACACCAGCCGAAAGGCAGGGGTGCAGGCGGGTGGCCCGCATTAGAGGCAGTTAGGTACCAACCAGCCTCAGGCAGCTGGCTCCCCCGCAGCTCTTCCTTCCCCAGCCCAGAGGCTCAGCAAGGGTTTGTGAGAGAACTTCGGTCCCATTGCTAATGTTTGCAAACGAAATGACCAAGGCGGCAGGAAGGGGCCAAGCCCTGCCAGCTCTGGTGGGACCAGCACCTGCGTTCAGGCCTCGCTACATCAAGGCCAGTACCTGCAGAGCCAATCGGCCCTCCACCAGGGGCAAGCAGCTGCAGGACCCCCAGGCAGGGTGCCAGGAGGAGAACCCAAGCCTTCCCTGGCCATCAGGCAGACCCCAAACTCACGCACCGTCCCCCACACCAGGGCCCAAGACCCTCCACGGGTTCCTTCATCCCTGTTTCTTCCAAGCAAAACGGACTCATTAACTTTTTCTCATCAACCCCCACCCGTCTTCCCAGTTCCATCAAAAATATTAGCTTTCAATCCATCTGGGTTCAAAAGTTTACAGCCGTACCCAGGCAGAAAGACTCTGCGTACCTCAGTGTCTGGCCACTGTCAAAGCTAAAGGGAAAAAAAAGGGCTGGCCTGTCACTAGGGTTTCATGAAGTGCTGGTCGTCCCCAGCGAGATGGGTACCGGTATTTCCCCAGTTTATGGACAAGGCACGGAGAAGACAACCTGCAAGGCTGAGACTGATCCAGAAGAGATGTGAGGAGGGCCTGGAAGGGGTGGCGCTGGAGGGCGGAGAAGGGGGATAAGGCCCAGGAGACGCTGGGTGACCTGGCGGGGACGCTGGGAGAGGCCTGGGACTACCTGGCTTCTGCTTGGGTCAGTGGAGCTTACGTTCAGGAGAAATGAGTTCTGTTGGGGGCCGGACAATGTGGGGGCATTTGCTGGGCCTCGGAGGACTGGAAGTGGGGGTCTGGGGCTCAAGGGGCCCAGACTGGGCGCAGGGAGAGTGTAGCGGCAAGAGGCCATGGGAGACACCATGTGGCCAGGGCCCTGAGACCTGCCCTAGGATTCCTGTTTCCCAGTCAGTCGAGGGGAGAGAGGTGGGGAGGGGGCCAGCTCCCACTCTCAGGGGACAGCCCGCCACCTCCACAGCCTGTCTGCCAGGGCCAAGCGGGCCAGGTGAAGGACCCACACGAGCAGTGCAGCGTCCGTGGTGGCTCTGGATCCTGCTCCAGTCGGAGCTCCAAGCAGAGAACAAGCCGCCAGAGGAGATCCGCTGGGGACAGAGCCCCAAAGAGTGGCCAGGGCAGGACGGCGGAGTCTGGGAGGGCCCCGAAAACCCTGACAAATCGGAGAGGAAAGGCCCTCCCCCACTTCCAAGAACTGGTTTTCCCTTTTAAAAAGAAAAAAAAGTTTATAAAGGAAGAACCCTTACAAAGGGAAAGCGTCCTGTTTAAACTGCAGGCACATTGCGCCTAGGTTGCAGCGAGGCTGGGGGAAGGGGCGGGAAGCAGGACGGTGATGCTGGGTAGGGGGCCGCGGGGTGCCCGGGAGGTGAGACTGGGTTGGGGGTCGCAGGATGCGGGGGGAGCTGGCGGAGGGCAGGGGATGCGCGGCCACAGAGCCGCCAGCCCGAGAAGCTGCTGGGCGCTGGCGTGGGGCCACCCGCTGACTGGGGCTTTGAAAAACAACTTCCTTCCAATAAATGTGAACAAAAGTTTGGACCCATCTTCAAAGTGATGAGTTATGCTGAAAATATGTTCCTGTGAACTGGGGGAATGGGTCCTTCCTGGCGTTCGGCAGGCGGGAGAGTTTATAAATAACCGCTCAGGTCTGCCTGGATTTCGCCTGCCATGAGAACGCGCGCCGCGCCAGCGCGGGGACCTGGAGACCCGCGGCCAGATGCGGTCCATCCGGCACTACAGTCAGCCGGCCCGCTGCGCAGCTCGGCGCGGCCAGCCTCCCGGGCAGGGCCGAGAGGGCACGTGGAGAAGCACGGCCCTCGCCCAGGTCGAGGAAGGCGAGGGGCTCCCAGCCTCTGCCAGGCGCTGAGCCACGAGGTGGACCCTGGGCTCGCATCCCCATTTGCATTTTGGAGGGGAAAGAGGAAGCCATCTCTTCTACATGTGGTTTCCATCGCGCAGAAAAGTAAAAACATGTGCTGGCATTTCTAGCTGACATGGTCCTTGTTATTTTAATGAGAAAGCCCATAATTAGGGGCAAGTGTGAAAAAGCAGCAGCCCCCGCCGTCCCCTCTCTGGGTACCCACACCTTGCCCAACGGCAGCCCGTTGCAGGACGGAGCCCTGAGCCGAGAGATAAGAGCAGAGGGAGAAAGCGGATCCTCGGCCCTAACGATCCGTGTCTCCGTGCCGAAGGGGCAGCCCAGGCAGTTCATTTGTCAGCGTTTTAAACGTCATTACGGCATTAACAGCCTCGGTCAGTGCCCGAGAGCTGGCCGTGCACGCCTATAAATTACAGTACATCAAACCCGCGTTTATGAAGTCCAAGCCAATCAGAAGTAAAACCTCCATAACGTTTTACAATTCTCTGCATTCTTCCAATCACCTTAAAATATTTATTTGTACTTTGCATGACATATATAAACTTTTTATTGAGAACGTTTGAGAAAAGCTGGTTCTTTAAACAGAAGAAAGATACACTGCCCGCTGGCGGGGACGCGGCCAGTACGGCACTCTGTCCCATCGGTTTCACGGAGGGAAACAGCCCCGAGTGGCTTTGCAGGGGTGCTTAGCGAGAACACACAGCTGGGCCCCAGCCGGCTGTTTATGTCTAGCCGCTCACCTTCCTAGCAGCACCCCTTCGGAGCGGGTCCCTGTGTGTCTGCCCCAGGCCGGTCCCGGGACTTTATTCCAGAGCGGCAGTGCACCGCCCGCCCCCAGGAGCTGCCCTCGTGCTGCTGGTCACCCAGCGAACGGGACACTCCGCCCGCCATCGCCTTCTGGAGAGGGACATCGGAACTGGATCCAGACTCCAGGCCCCCGTCTTCACCCTGCCCGTTCCCGGCTGTGGGACCTTGGACGTGAGCTTCCCCTCTCTGAATCTCAGCCACCATCCGTCCTCACCCACAGGGCGCAGACGGTGACCTGCCTGGTGTCCCCTTCCATGTCATCTCCATCCTGAAATGCCCCCTGAAGGCCCCCCTGCTCTGACCGGCCAAGTTCTCAGGGACAGACCAGGTCAGAGCAGGGGACACGGAGGCCTCTCTGAGCCACTGTCTCTAGGTTTAATAATAACGCCGCCACCAAGGACGTTTACTGTGTGTTTCCAAGGTGCCGACCCCTGAGCTGGCACGTCCCTGTGCCCCCAGGGAGGAGGGCTCCAGCTGCGATGAGGGGTCGGGGCGGTTGAAGGACTTAGCCGAGGTGGCACAGTGTGCCAGGCAGGCTGGTGCCAGGCCCTGGCAAGTGACCACAGCACACCACCACTCAGGTAAGAAAGCATCACAGCCAACTACAGGGGAGCAGACGAGCGGACTGGCCAGCCTGGGAAGGGCTGAGGCCCAGGCAGGATCGCCAGCCAGTCTGACCAGAGCAGCAGGGAAGCGCTTCTGTGCCCTGCCCCCCCAAGCCCACCATAAGGGCCCCCTCAGAAAGCCCCGCCTGTAGAGAGCGCCTTCTCGTGGAAACACGAAGCTCATTTTTGCTAACACACCCCTGCCCGCACGAACTGACCTCGCAGCGCCTGACGGCTCCCGCACGATAGAAGCTGACTTCTTGCAACATCCAAGGCAGGTGTTTCTGGTCGGCAGACATGCTGCTCCCCCAGTAATTCATGGACCGGCTGCCCTCACCCGTGTCCCTGGGCCTCGTCAAAACGTGCGTCCTCGGGGGGGAAAGGATGGAGAGGCTGGAAAGTCATCCGCGGGCGTCCAGGGGCCAGACCCGGAGGGGCACCCGCCGGCCAGAACCCAGTTCTGCAGCCGCACCTCGCCGCAGTGGCAGGCGGAAACATCGTCCAGCTGTGTGTCCAGGACAGGGGAAAGAGCTTGGTGGATAAGTCACCACCTCAGCTGCAGGGACTTTCTCACATCAGAACCGCGGGGGCCGGTTTGGCTGCTCGGTGATGCTGCACAGACCAAGGCTCCTTCTGTTACTTCTAGCCACCACCCCACCAGATTAGCCGCTGCCCTCAGGCTTGTTTCTTCATGGCTGCAAGTGGCTTCTACAGAACCAGACATCACGTCTGCATTCCAGCAGGAAGGAAGGGAAAGCGGCGGGCAAGGGTGCCAGCCGCGTCTGTCCCCTTTTATGGGAAAACGCACAAACTTTCCCAGAAACCCCTTCGGCTCAAAGTTTCATTGGCTGCACTGGGTCACGTGGCCTCGGCTAGCTGAAAGGGAAGCCGGGAAGCGGGGGCAGAGGACTCAGGCGGTCGCCCCAGGCTGATGGTATTCCCTGCCCGGAGCGGAGGGGCGTGGGCGTGGGGAGAGCAGCCCGCCAGGTCTGCTACCCTGGGAGGATGCGTCTCTGCGTGACGCTGCTGTGGCTGAGTAGTGTTCCCTCCACCAAAAAAAATCCGTGTCTACCAGTCATCTCAGAACTCACCTTCTCTCGGAACTGGAGCTCTGCGGATAGGATTAGTTTAAAATCCTGAGAGCAAATTAGTTCAGGGATCGGGACCCAGCGTGGGCTGGGGTGCCCCAGACGCTGCACGGACAGGAAGGAGGAACGGAGCCGAGCTGGAGGCCAGGACTGGGCGTGCCAGAGCTTCTGTGAGGCTGAACAACAGCTAAAACACTGCTCTCAGCCTCCAATCAGCCTAGAATGTGTTTTGAAAATACGAGTCAGACACTTGTAACACATCATCTGCAGAAGTTAGGTCCTATAGTCACTGCTCTGGTCCCAACGTTTCATCAACCGACCGATACACGACCTTGAGTTATGTGTATTTCTACTTGAAGACACGGTATTTTTAATACATGCAGTTGGTTCATTGCTCTTGACCTCACAGCCAACAGCCCTACAACTCGGGCCTGAACCAAAGCTTCTCTAACACGTTATATTTTCCCCATAAGGCATATCCAGCCTTCTTGCCCTTAGGAACCTAGAAAGTTCTTCAGTACCAGGCTGGGGGCTATTTTAAAGAGCAAAAATCACCGACAACAAAAACCCACAAAAATGCAAAAAAAAAAAAAGCATAGCACTAAATAGGCTGTGAAATGGACACCTACTTATGGGGTCAGAGCTGAACCAAGACAGCAGAGTGTCTCCTGGTTCAGGCTCAGCGGAGAACGGGTGCAAAGAGCAACTCGGTTTTTGCTGCTCTGCGCATGTCCACAGGTGACCTGAAAGCACCAGGGCAAGCAGGCCCAGCTGCAGGTGTGGACTCTCCGTGCGGAAGCCCAGCAGGATCCGTCTGATGACCACAAGCTCAGAGTCACGTGACCCGGCTGACCATGGGAGCCAGGAGAAGCCACGGGTTAAGGTCTGGTCTGCTTAAGCACTCGCACATCTTTCACCTAATTAACCTCTTTTCATCTTAATTAGCCATTTATTCCCACAGCACGTGAAGATAACTGCCCCTTCCTGGAGCTCAGCAATGGTACCCAAATGGTAACGGGAGCTCCATTTGGGTCGAGGGCGGTGATGAGATCGGGCGGAAAGTGCTGGGCCTGTCAGAAGCCGCCGTTCCTTTTTCCAGCGGGTTTTTGGGGAAGGATGGGCTCCCGGGCTGGGGAAGGCTCTCTGTGTGTCACACAACGTTGTGAATGGCTGGGTGTGAAGTTGTGAAGGTTTTGGAGGCCTGGGGGATCAGAGCCCTGCGATCACAACTCAGATTGTAAAATGACACAAAGGAGAAACAATCAATTGATTAGTCTCGTGTCCCCCTCCCCCCACAGGCTGACGGACTAACACCAGGTTTCTGGTGGAACAAAGGTTCGTTTCCTGGGACCCGTCAGCTTACTTTGTGGCCCTCTAGGAGCTTCCCCTGATTCCTGTAAAGGCCTCAGCGTGCCCTTCAGACAGAAAGCTCTGAAGACCTGCCTGATTCCTGGGGCTGCAGCAGGATGTCTGCTCTAGAGGGGGCCGGTCGGCTGGAGTGCGGCCTCCGCCAGGCAGGGACTGTCCCCTGTGCCCATCTTGTCATGCGCACACTTCCTCCTGCAAAAGCCCATCAAAAAACTAGCAAGGATGCCCTGCATTCATGAGGAGGGTGGGAAAGTTTGCTTTATCCATTGCTGGTAAGAGTGCAAAGTTTTACTTCTCTGCTGAAAATTTTGGCTCTTAATGTCAAAGCCATCTCCCATACAGACTACCGCAGGGTGAAGAATCTGACAAGGAGTGTGTGTGTGTGTGTGTGTGTGTGTAACGGAGCCACTTAGTTGTACAACAGAAATGATCACAACCTTGTCAATGAACTAGACTTCAATAAAACTTTAAAAAATTTAAAAAAAAAGTCAAAGCCTTGAAAATACGCACATCCTCCCTCATACCATGGTTACCATGGTTACCATGGGAAAAGTGGGGGCGGGGTGTGGAGAAATTGGAACCCTTGTGCGCTGTTGGTGGGGATGTAAGACGGCGCGACCATGAGCGAAAACAGTAGGGCAGTTCCTCAAAAGGTTAAAAGTGGAACTCCAAGCTGGCCCAGCAATTCCACTTCTGAGTATATATATATATATACCCAGAATTAAAACCATGAGTGCAAAGAGATATTCGATCCCTGGCCTGGGAACTTATTCACGGGCACAGCCAAAAAAAAAAGGAAGCAGATTCTGATACATGCCACAACACGCATGAACCTTGAGGATGCTGTGCCAAGTGAAACAAACCAGTCACGGAAGGACAGCTCCTGGCTGATTCCAAGTCTATGAAGTTCCTAGAGTGGCCAAGTTCGCAGGGACAGAACTTAGGTGTGGGTGGGGCGGGGGGTGGCTGGGGAGTGGGGAGTCGGAATTAAAAGGGGAGCTTCAGTTTTGTCAGATGAAGAGTGTTCTGGAGATAACGGGGATGGCTGTAGAGCGCTGGGAGTGTACCCGCTTCTGACAGGGATGGCGCCGCACAGGGGGCTGCGGAAGTCCCAGGAAGGGACCGGAGACGGAGAGGGAAACCTGGGGGACGTGGGGAGACCACTGTGAGCCAGCAGCTGCTCAAGAGGACCTTCAAGAGAATCTCCGCGACTGGCGGAGGCCTGAGGATTGCTTCAGGTCGTTGGTGGGGGTGGGTGAGGTCTGCGTTCGGGTTCAGGTCAAGGGCAGGGGTCTGAGCACCGCCCTTCTGCTGATTTGAATACACACCTTACCAGACACTAAGGAGGAGCTGCTGCTGGAAGCAAGAGGAGAGAAGGGTTTTTCCGCCCCCCGCCCCTTGGACGATAAAACTGTAGTGCACTGGATCTGGGGGCAGGGCCTTGGTGCCTGCCCGCTTGCGTCTCTCACAGGCATCCTGTCCTAATAAATCTATTTCTCGCCTATCACTTTGTCTCTCACCGAATTCCTTCTGCGAGGAGGCATGAAGAACCCGAACCACAGTAAATCCAGACACCAGGTGAGTGATTCTAATTTAAAACTGTGGTTAAGTTTAAGTCCCAGTCGGGGTTTAGGCTGGGTTCGGGTCCAGGCACATGAGTTCAAGTCCCAATCTGTTCTGGCTGCATTCAGGCCATTAGCACTGTCAGGCTCAGTTCCACTGCGATGCATTTAAAGATGGTGAAATGGCAAATTTTATACATATTTTACTACAGTTTTAAAAATACATATGCAAGTAACTTGACCTAATATTTCCACTTCTAGCTTGTTCTTTCACCTGATCAGCCTTCAGTGACAGGGATTTAGCTACAAACATGTTCTTATCAGTATTATTACAGCAAAAAAAGAAAAAAATCCAACCTTGATGTTCAGTAATAGCATTAATTAGAATTCTGGACAAGCATTAAAAATGTTGGCATGAAAATATATTCGTTGATCCAATTTTTATAAAATAACTATATATTCACAGAAGTGGAAAAAATCCAAAAATATCTTAAAATTCTAATTATAGTTTTCTCTGATTAATGTAATCTTTCTTAATTTTGCTTAATCTGTTTTCTTTTTTTCCTATAACTGTGTAGCAGCTAAAATTTTACAAGCCAAAACATCATCCTGGAGGGTGACGTGGTTTTCTTTTCTTTCTCCTTTTAGGGCTGCACCCATGGCATACGCAAGTTCCCAGGCTAGGGGTTGAATCAGATCCGTAGCCGCCGGCCTACACCACAGCCATGGCAGGATCAAGCTTCATCTGCGACCTGCACCACAGCTCACTGCAATGCTGGATCCTTAACCCACTGAGCGAGGCCAGGGATTGAACCTGTGTCCTCTTGGATACTAGTTGGGTTCTTGACCCACTGAGCCACGACAGGAACTCCCAGCTTTCGAGACATTATTACTATAACTGACACTGCTTAAGCGCCTGTAAAATGTCAGCTATTATCACACATTTTATCCTATTTAATCATCAAAGAATTATATGATATAAAGCCTTCCCATATGTCAGCTGAAAAGCCTGAGCCGGTCTCTAATTCGATGATGCTTTGTAGCACCGTATCATTTCCCAAACCCTTTAGCACTTGACCTTCCTGCATCCCTGACTGTAGATGGAGGGGGTGACAGCAGAGCTTATCTGCATTTCCCAGATGGAAAAATGAGGTGCCGAGAAGGCGTGGAGGTGCGCTTGCCTAAGACCGCAGATGCTGCAGATGCTGTGGCTGGGCCTCGAAACCCCGCTTTTCACGTCACGATATTCCCTGCCATGACAGCTGGGAGAAAAAGAAGCACTTAAAAGCTCCGGCGGCGACCTTGGAGGTGGGGGATGGGTGGAGAGTCCTGAGGTGTGTCAGCAGCTCAGACAGGGCTCCCCGGGCTGTCCCCGCGCCAGGCGGCCTCTCTGTGAGGCGTCTGCACCCGGGGCTGCTGTGAGACCACCTTCATATTAACTGGTGAAAATGTAGACAGTAATTTTTTAACTTCTCAGTCCCCGAAGCAAGCTGCAGCGGATTGAATGCTGGCCGCCAAAAGGTAGGCCCGCCCATCACCTGTAAATGGGTATTTATTTGGCCAGAGGGTCTTTGCAGATGAAGGTAAGTCAAGGATGCCGAGAAGAGATGGCCCGTGACATCATTTAGGGATGCCCCTCGGCCAAAGACAGGTGCTTCTCTGAGGGAAGCGAAGCGGAGGAGACCCAGGGAGAGAAGGGCGCGTGAAGTCAGCGCCGGAGCAGGGCTGATGCACCCCGGCTGCACCCACACACCGAGGGGCGCCGGCCACGGCCTCTCCCCGGGGCTTCAGAGACAGTCCAGCCTCGCAGACACGCGATTGCAGGCCTCCGGCCACCAGACCCATGGGAGACTTCATTTCCTTTGTCTTCAGCCACCAATTTGTGATACTTGGTCACAGAAACTGGAGGAAAGTAAGGGATCCACAGACACAGACTCGGGGCTCCCAATGGGCGGGAAAGTGCTCTCACCAGCGGCACCTGCCACCACGCACGGGCCGCCGAAGCAGGGGAGGCCTGAGTTTACTCCACGGGCCAAGTCCGGGGGTGCCGTCTGGGCAGAGACCCCGGCTGTTGGCCCTAGGTGAGCAGGACGCTGCTCGGGACCGACGGTCCTGGGATGGGACCAGGTCACCGAGCTTCCCCTGACGCCCACACTTATGGCGCTTCTTGTGCCAGTGGCCAGGGCCCCTGGGACCCCCAGTCTGCCTGCGATGGAGACTTAGGGGACCCCTTTGCTGTGCGCCTGACCTTCATCCCACACTGCGCTCCCCGCCCCCCGCAGCGTCTCCGCCCCCAGCCCCCCCAGCCTTGTCTCTTCTCCCACCGTCATGCGGGGCTTACGCTCAGGGAAGCCCCAGAGAGTGAGGTCTCCTCCCTTCTGTCCCCTGCATTCCCAGGCCCCAGGCCACCGCCCGACACACAGCTCGTGCTCCCTTCCTGAGTTGACGGACTGGGTTTAAGCTGAAGAGTCATCTAGAATTCAGGTGCCTGCCGCACCACAGGGGTCTCACTCCTTCTGAGGGATGAGGGGTGTTGTAGACACACGTATGCCCCCACACACACTATACCCACTCAGCAGGGGACAGTCCCCAGGCATGGCTTCCTGGTGCCCTGTCTCTCTGCATCTCTGCCTGGGCCCCTCCAGCAGTGGGAGCTTGCTTAGTCCTGGGGATGGGGGGTGGGGGAGGGGGGAGCCCTAAAACACGGGGACTTAGAGGTGGCGTGGAGAAATCGGGAGTCAGTGAACAGACGCCACAGCCTTTGAGACTCTCCGGGGACAGCAAGCCATTCCCAGACGACCCTGGGGCTGAGCCCCAAAGTCCACACAGGGTCCTGCCCCCCACCACCCGTGACCAGCTTCCCTCCCTACCCCACTCCTCGCCTGGACCCCTCCCAAGTCAACCACTTGCATCCTCCTGGGTCTGATTTCAGGGGTACCCAAAGTGACACAGGGCAACCGCAATGCATAAGCCATTCCCACGGGACGGGAACATGTGCTCTTTGTAGCTCAGGGAGTCACGTGGGCTTTCCTTCCCAAACCACCGGATGCGTGTTCCCCTCTGGCAGTGATCTAGATTCTGAGTCTGCGAGGCGCTAGCCCTTGCCACGCAAACAGCCATGCGAAAACATGCTTGGCCGGTGACTTGCTAATTCAAAGGCTCGAGACACAAGCCAGAGGCCAGTGTGCCTCCTTTTCATGCTCGAATGCTTTCACGTGGACAGCTTGTGGGCTCCGTGATCAGCCAGGAGTGGGCTTGTTCAGCCGCCTCGGCTCTGGGCAGATACCAGGCAGTCGGAGGCAGAGACCTTCACAGACTGACTTCCTTCCAACTGGGAAACGTGTCGTCAAGGCAGGAATGCTGCCTGCCTCGGACCCACATGAGGGAGGGGACCTGCCTGCAGGGAGACAGTGTGTCTCCGGCCAGCCGTGCCCTCCTCCCCAGCCCGACCCGACCTGCTCCCCTTCCCCAGGGGCCACGGCACCCCCGTCTGTTGGCCCTGCCCCCGGAGAGCCACGCCTGGCCCAAGCCACCCCAAGACCGAGTTCTCCACCAGCCTGTTTGTCTTGGCCCAGCGAGGCTCGAGACTTTTCAGTCATTCTAAAAACCAGCTCATGGCTGTCTGCACCTTCTCGTTGGAAGAATGTAAAAGCCACAGATCAGACAGAAGCTGGGCTGATAGCCTGGTGACAGGAAAGGAGGAAATTTGCTGAACTCGAAATGGAACCTGGCGGTTAGACTCGGCAACCATGGAAACCAATTTCCTCCAAGTGGGGGGACCTGACCGAAAAGTCTGCTGCCAGCTACACACGGCTCAGCTGGGGGTGAACCAAACTCTAGCTCCCCAGCACGGCGTTGGGGGAGGGTGTCAGGCTGGCTGAGACCTCCAGATAGGGAGGCCTGGCCACAGTAAGACAGCCACTGGGGGACCCAAAGAGGGGGGTGGCGGGGGGCAGAAGACCAGGAGGGCCTTCCAAAGAGTGACATTTTATAACACTTTTTCTAAATATAAATTAACAAGTATTTATATTATGGAAAATTTGCAATCTATAAAACTTTTGAAACACTGCTTGAATTTATGAGCTCAGGTCACGCCTTTTCATGTTGCTTTAAGGCTCTTTTTAAACCTCCTTTTCACATTTGCACGCCATCATCCTGTTAGAGCATAATTTATGCAGGCATTCCCCTACCATTAGATAAGTGTGCTATTTCCAGATGATTCTGGAGCAACCCCGTGAACATCTTTGTTTATAAAGCTTGTCTCCCTTTACTCAAAAGCATAAGTAGTGGGTCAAAGGTATGACCCCCCCTTTAAGTTTAACATCGACAGTAATAGTTTTGTTATAGAAATGACACCTACTCATCACAGAAAAAAAAAAAATTTAAACAGAAAGGAGTGTCGGAATTCCAGTTTCCCCTCCAGCACGTCAGAGCTTGGAAGTTGTAACTCTGTCCAAACCAGAAGTAAAAACCTGAACAAACTGAAAAATGAACAGTTCTTGGCTCCATCAGAGAAGCGAGGTCACAGGGAAAACCACTGCTCCCCAAACTGGAGAGACCAGCAGGCAGACACGGGGGCTCGCAGCTTTCCACTCAGAAGCCTACCGGGAGAAATGTCCCCAGCAGCCCGCCCGGATGAACTGCTGGAGACTCAGTGCAGACAAGTCTGAGAGCTACAAACTGCAGGGGGATCTGGTCGCCGGGGGCCCCGCACCTTGGCGAGTCACACCTCCAGGAGCTCAGCGTGGTCATCTCAGCGAACTCCGGAGAAGAGCCGTCTTGTGCTCCTGAGGAGGGAAAAGGAGGCGTTTGCAATAAACGAGAGCTTGCCCTAGGGAGAAACTAGTTAACCAGAGCCTACACTGGGTTTAACAGAGCCTAAGTGCCCTGGAGGGAGGAAAACGCCCAACCCCCCCCCCCCAGGCTAGCCCTCCTCGCCCACCTAAAGGGGGAGGAAAAACTGAGAGACACTCGTCAAGTTCATGGTCCAGAGGCACAGGCTCATAAAAAAAGCAAGACCTAAGGAGTTCCCGTCATGGCTCAGTAGAACCGAATCCAACTAGGATCCATGAGGATGCAGGCTCGATCCCTGACCTCACTCAGAGGGTCAGAGATCTGGTGTCACCATGAGCTGTGGTCTAGGTGGCAGACGTGGCTCAGATCAGGTATTTCTGTGGCCGTGGTGTAGGCCCGCAGCTGTAGCTCCAACTCAACCCCTAGCCTGGGAACTTCCATATGCCGCAGGTGCAGCCCTAAAAAAGCAAAAAAAAAAAAGAGAGAAAGAGATACCTGATCTTAGGACTACACTTCACCACTTCACCTCCACTTTACTGCAGTCCTATTTACAGCAGCTCCTTTAACCCAGGACATCGCATCTGGCTATCAAGAAAAAATTTCAAGACATACAAAAAGCCAAAAAAAAAAAAAAAAAAAAAACCACACACTTTGAAAAGATATAGGGAGCGTCAGAACCAGATTCAGTTATGGCAGGGAGGTTGGAATCAGACTGGGAATTTAAAGCAACGATGATTAATATGCTAAAGGCTCTAATGGGCAGAGTCGACAGCATGCATGAGCAGATGAGCAATGAAAAAGGAGAGAGGGAGATCCTAAGAAAGAGTCAGAAAGAAATGCTAGAGATCAAAAACATGGTAACTAAAATGAAAAATGCCTTTGATGTGCTTATTAATAGACTAGACACAGCAGAAGAAATAATCGCTGAGCTTGAGGGCAAATAAATAGACACTTTCAAAACATACAAGTAAAGAGAAAAAAAAAAAAGAAGACTGAAATTGAAAACAGAGCAGACTATCCAAATCTGGGATATTCACCAATTAAAAGATAGAGATTGTCAGAATGGATCAAAAAACAAGACCCAACGATAAGAAACCCAGCTTACATGTAAAGACTCTAACCTCTTCCTTTCCAATTTTGGAAGCCTTTTATTTTTTCTTGCCTAATTGCTCTAGCTAGGACCTCTCATATGATGCTGAATGGGAGTGGTGAGGGCAGACATCCCTGTGTTCTAATCTCAGACGAACAGCTTTCAACCTTGCAGCATTTAGTATGATGTTTGCTGTGGGCTTGTCAAATATGATCTTTGATTAAGTTGAGGTTTGTTCCTTCTATACCTATTTTGTTTATCATGAAATGATGTCAAATTTTGTTAAATGTGTTTCTGCATCTATTGAGATGATTATATGATTTTTATCTTTCATTCCATTAATGTGGTATATCACGTTAATCGATTTGTATATGCTGAACCATTCTTGCATTCCGGGGTAAGTACCACTTGATTAGGGCGTGTGATCAATCATTTTAGTATGCTAGTGCATTCAGTTTTCTAGTATTTTGTTGAGAATTTTTCATCTATATTCATCATGGATGATGATCTGTAGTTTTCCTTTCCTGTAGTGTCCCTGTCTGGCTTTGGTAACAGGGTAATGCCGGCCTTGTGAAATGAGTTTGTGGGAGTTTCCCTCCTCTTAAATATTATGGAAGGGTTTAAAAGAATTGGCATCAAGTCTTCTTTAATGTTTGGTAGAATTCGCCGTGAAGCCATCTGGGCCTGGGTTTCTTTGTTGGGAGATATGCATTACTGATTCAATTTCCTTGTTGTTGGTCTGTTTGGGTTTTCTATTTCTTCATGATTCAGTCTGGGTAAGCTTATACACCTAGGAGTTTATCCATTTCTTCTAAGTGGTCCAATTTGTTGGAAAAAGCAAAATTGCTTCTGCCTGCAGATAACATTCTCTTACATATAGAAAACCTTAAAGATGCCCCCAAAAATCTGTTAGAACTAATAAAATCAATTCAATAAAGTTATAGGATACAAAGTCAACATACAAAACTCAGTTGCATTTCTATAAACTAACAATGAACTGAAAAACAAATAAAGGAAACAATCCCATTTACATGCAAAACAATAAAATACTTAGGAGTACTCACCAAGGAGGTGAAAGGTCTATGCACTGACAAGTATAAGACACTGATGAAAGACTTCAACAAGATACAAATAAATGGAAAAACATCCCATGTTCGTGGATTGGAAGAATTAATATTGTTAAAATGCCCACACTTCCCATAGCCACCTATAGAGTCAATGCAATCTCTATCAAAATTCCAATGGCATTTTTCACAGAAATAGAAAAAAAATTCTAAGACTCTTAGAACCACAAAAGACCTTGAATAGCCAAAGTGATCTTGGAGGCATCACACTTCCTGATTTCAAACCATATGACAAAGCTATCATAATCAAAACAGTGCAGTATTAGTGTAAAATAGACACATCAAGAGCCCAGAAATGGAACAAGGGAACAGAATAAAGAGCCCAGAAATAAAGCCATGCATGTTCAATCAACTAACATTTGACAAGGGAGCCAAGCATACTCAAAGAGGAAAGGATAGTCTCTTTAATAAAATGGTGATGGGAAAACTAGACAACCACATGCAACAGAATAAAATTGAACCCTTCAAAGAAAAAAACTATAAAGGTAGCAAAAGTACCAGTTGTTGCCAGGAAGAGACAAACAGGCAAAAAAATGAGGATTTTTAGGGAAGTGAAACTTTTGTTTATACTATAATGGTGGAAATATGTCATGTACATTTGTCAAAACCCACGAAACGCACAACACCAAGAGCGAGCCCTAGTGTAGACTATGGACTCTGAGTGAAGGTGACTGTCAAGGTAGGCTCAGCAGTTGTGACAAACGTGCCCCCTGGAGCAGGATTTTGGCGGTGGGGAGGCTGCGGGTCTGTGGAGGCAGAGTGGTTCTGGGACGTCTCTATACCTTCCCCTGAATCTTGCTGTGAATTTAAAACTTCTCTAAAAAATAAATTCTATTTAAAAATAATGTCATTAGCAATGTATTATCCAGAGAGAAAAACTTTTTCCCCCAACACTTTATTGAAAAAATTTAAACATACAGCAAAACTGAAAGGTGCTTACATTATATCTTAGGGTGAATGACGGCTCCCAAAGATATCAGGTCCTAATCCCCGGATCCATGTAAATGTTCTTATTTAGAAAAGAGTTCTTGGAGTTCTGATTAAGTTAAAGGTCTTGAGATGGGGAGAAGAGTGGCACTACACTGGATTGTCAGGGTGGGCTCTAAACGCCATCACATGTGTGACAAAGAAGCAGAGGGAGAGGCGGCACCAAGTAGGAGGCAATGTGATCAGAGAGGCGGAGAGCGGAGCGATGTGGCCACAAGCCAGGGAATGCAGGAGTCCAGCCCAGGGTGGAAGAGGCAGGAAGCAGGACTGCCCTAGAGCCTTCAGGCATGCACAGCCCCACTTATACCCTGAGTCAGACTTCTGGTCTCTAGAACTGGGAGAGAATGAATCTGTTGTTTCAAGCCCCCCAGTTTGCAGGACTTGGTTACAGCAGCCACAGGAAACGGATACACAGTGAATGCCCAGTGGGTGGTGGGCTAGGTCTCACCACTCACCTCTTCAACACCCCTTCACTTCCCCACCCATCCATTCATCTGTACTGTTTATTTTTTAATTTTACTGGAATATAGTTGACTCACAAAGTTGCGTCGATCTCAGGCACACAGCAAAGGAAATCAGTTATGCATGTACAGACAGCCATTACTCTTCAGATACTTGTGTTTTTTTTTAACACAAACTAAATTGCAAATACTAACACATTTTCCCCTAAATGCCTCGGCATGCTGTCCATTAACTAGAACTCAATAATAGGTTTATTTGTTTTGATGTAAAATTTATATACAATGCACAAATCTTACATACACAGTTGCCAAGTTTTGACAAATGTGTAGTCCAACCTCCTTTCGAAATGCGGAATATCATTGTCACCCTTCCCAGGTCTCCCAACCCTTCTCCTGTCCCACAGAGGCAACCTGGTCCAGTTTTTCCTTCTACAGAACAGTTTTGGCTAGTCTAGGATTTTATATAAATGGAACCAGAAGTACGTACTCTTATGAGTAAGGCCTCTTTCGCAAATCCAGCATAAATTCTTTTATTTTGACCCATGTTGTTGTACATATCAATACTTTCTCCCTTTTTCTGCCAAGGAGCAATCCAGTGTGGAAATATACCACAATTTATTAACTCAGTCTCTTACTGACGTGCACCTGGCCTATTTCCATTTTGGGGTTATTATTTGCAAAATGACCGTGGACATGTTGCTACAGGTCTCTTTGTGAGCACACGTTGTTATGTCTCTTCGATCAACACCTAAAGGAGAATTGTTGGGTCACAGGGTAAGAAACGAGCAGACGTTTCCAAAGTTATTTTACCACGTACCTTCCCACAATATTCTAGTTGCTCTGTGACCTCGACGACATTTGGTCTTGTCGGTCTTTTTAATTTTAGCCCTTAAGGTAAGTGTATCCTGGTATAGAAGTGGCCACACTTTTCACATTTTTATACATAATCAGACTTTTATTATTCTGGTAAGTGGTTTTAAGGCCTGATTTTAATCGGCTGCATATTATGATTGGTATAAGTCAAACATGATCCGGTCAGCTGTTTCCCCTTCAACCACTCACTCTAAAAAAAGTATTGGCTGCCTCCTCCACTCCGGCCATAGGCACAGTCCCCAGCCCTGGATGCTGTAACCTGGGACACGCACACGTCCACGGGCAAGGACAGCACCTGAAATATTGGCTCAAGTACAGGGTCTGGGGCGGGGGCGGGAGGGGACTCTTCGAGGAGACACCTGACTCTTGAGAGATTAAAAAAGTTTCTAGAAGAAGTGACAACTAAGTCCCTTTTAAGTCCCAAAAGATGACCACCAGGGCAAGGTGGGCGGGTGGCGACGAGGAACAGGATTCAAGTGGAGAAGGGCTTTCTCGGCCGGCTGCCCTGGACTCCTGCTGGGTCTGCGTCTGCTGGAGGGGGTGGCTACAGGGGGGGCCCATCTTGCCACCTAAGGTCACGCCCTGGGGCTGAAAGCCGACTCCCCTCCACGTTTGGTGACTTCTCTGGAGACACCTCTGATCCCATCACCGGATTTCTCAGTTCTCTTGGGAAACGTCGGTCTAGGATGATGGTGCCACCTCGAGCTCCTTCCTGCTAAGGACTTTCCACCCCTCCTGGTGCTCCTGTGGACAGGGTCTAGGTTGACTTGGGGCCGGATCTCCATGGCTGAGCTCCCAGGCTGGCTCTCTAGGTTGACCTCCAAGTGGTCTCTCCAGGGCTGACCCCTGAGCCATGACCCCAGGCCGTCTAGGTGTGGAGCCCACATGAGGTCTCTGGAGGTACGGCTGTTTCTAGAAAAACACGCTACTCTGCTGCTGCAGCGCCATCACCCAGCTTCACACCCTGAGGGAGTCAGGGTCTCCCGAGCACAGAGAAGTCTGTCAGGTCTCCCTGGAAGCAGCTCTCGCTAAGCCCAGGGACAGAATGGGACACCCCTCGCCCTGTTCTCTTCCAGGTCGGGGCTCCCAAGACGGCCCCTGCCAAAGGAACCCCTCCATCTCCAGGGCCCTCTTCCCGGCCTCCGCACGTCACCTGTCGGCTGGCAGGGGTGGGCCACTCAGGGACCACGGGCTGCTCTCTTCCGCCTCCTTGGCAAGCCACCACGGTGGCCACGGACAGCGCCGTCTGTCTCGCTGCCGCAGGTGGGAGGGTCCCGTCCTCGGCTCTTGGTCCCCCGCTTTCCCTGCGTCTTCCCCGCCCCCGGCCACTGGGGTGTGGAAAAAACTGTTTCTCATTCACGCATTCCTCCCGGATCTGCCATTTATGGCGTCAATATGCTTACAGCGGTGGGCACACAGAGACTTACCCATTTAAGACTACAAAACCTATTTCCTGTGTACAGTCACATCTGGGAAGTTTCAGTGTTAATGTGGGCTCAAAAGCTTAGAGTGGTCCACTTTGTTTTCCATCGTTCTGTGGGGGCTCCCTTCTTGAGACTCGGATCTTGGACTTGGACGAAGCTGGCGGCTGGCGGATTTTGAGGGAAGGGTCACCCGATAAAGGTCATCGCGGGAACAAAGGGCCCTCTGCACGCCCACCCTCGGTGTCACCGCCGCGCCCCTCCTCGGCGCTGGCCCGGCCACCGCCATCTCTCGCCTCAATCCCAACTCTGCTGGCCGCTCCCCTCTGGTCCCCCTCCGCTTCTCTCCTCTTCCTGTCACCCAGCGTCCAGGCCCTCTAGTGGTTGCCAGGGTGGCCTTTCTCAAGCTACGCTGGGCACACCGAGCGCCTTCCCAGGTTCTCATGGTACACAGTCGATGAAAAGCAGCTGTCTTCCCAAGCTGAGCCCCGGGGACCCGCACAGCTGCCCCTCCCGGCCCCTCCTGGCATCTCCAGACATGCACACCCAGGTCTTTGCCCCTCGGGACCATCTCACAGCCAGTGCCCCTCTGCTTGGAACACTTCCCCGTCTCATCACGGCCGGAGCATCTCAACTTGTAAGTTTAGACATTACCTTCCCTGGGGGGCCTGACCACACAGTCTAGGTAAGCCCCCACGGGTTTCTTAGGGTGCCCATTATGTCTTCCATTGATAGCACTTCCCACAAATTACAATTATGTATTTTATGGTCTGTTTATCTGGTTATGAGCTGTCTCCCTTGAGGTAAACTGTAACTCTGAGACTCCGGAACACGGCCCATAGTACGTGCTCAATAAAATACCTTTGCTGAGCCAATAAATGAATGAATGAATGAACCAAGGCAATCTGACATCTTGCGAGTGCTCAGCTGGTGTGTCTGCAAGAAAGTCCAGGCACGCAGAGGAAGAAAATAGCCAAAGGACAAAGAGGCCACTTCCAGGCGTTTCCTATTATAAGCAATGCTGCCAAGAATGCGCTGGCATGGAAATGTTTGTGTGTCTCTCTGGCTGTTCTTTAAAAATGTGTAACAGGAAATGGGATGGCTGGGTCCAGCGGTACAAACTTTCCCAAG
Source organism: Catagonus wagneri (assembly GCA_004024745.2). Taxonomy (NCBI): domain Eukaryota; kingdom Metazoa; phylum Chordata; class Mammalia; order Artiodactyla; family Tayassuidae; genus Catagonus; species Catagonus wagneri. Next base: position 394,432 of record PVHT021183553.1, read on the forward strand.
GCTGTGTACATACAACGCTACACACACCCCCTGTATAAAGCGTCTGACTGTCGCGCTAACCCTGTGGACACTGGGTGACACTGATTCTAAAGGAGGAGATGGAGACGTGAAAACAAGAAGATCGGCCTAGAAAGAGACATGCAGACACAGCACGGCTTGCCAAGCTGGCACCGACGGACACGGAAAACAGATCTAAATGCGGGTCTGGGCGCGACGGTACTGCTGTCCGCCTTCTTCTCTTCCACCCCACCCAGGACCCCTCCCCTCCCTGCATGCGCACCTGTTCCCCACCCCCATCTGCTGGGCTTGGCCAACAGGATGCGAGCAGGCATGAAAGAAGCAGAGGCTTTCAATGGGCCTTACACAGGCGTTCCCGCGTGGCTCAGCAGAAACGCACCACGCTGGGATACATGAGCATACAGTTCCCTCGCTGGCCTCGTTCAGTGGGTCACGGATCTGGCATTGCCGTGAGCTGTGGTGTAGGTTGCAGATGTGGCTCGGATCCCGCGTTGCTGTGGCTGGGGTGCAGGCCAGTGGCTGCAGCTCTGATTAGACCCCTAGCCTGGGAACTTTCACATGCCACAGACATGACCCTAAAAAGCAAAAAAAAAAAAAAAAAAAAAAAATGGTTCTTACACGTCTGCCCCTCTGCGAGAGTCGTGGGCCCTGAGGAACCAATGTCCCCAAAGTGAGGACGTGTGCACGTCAAACCTGGAGCCAGGCCCCCACCCAGAGCGAGCCAACTCAGCAGGAGAGCCCGCCGCCCCCAGGGGCGTGTGTCATGTGGGATTCGGGAGCCATGGAAGGTGGCAAGGATGAGAGGCCACCACAACGCCTAGTCTAGACTTGGCCGTGATTTGGGTCAGGGCACTCAGTGGACACAGTAAAAATAAATAAGTGCTACAATTAAGTATGGTTTTTGGATGTGAAACTGATGGGACTTCTGGCAGATCAGGGCGGTGGATCTAAAGGGACACCGATTCTCCAGTCGGGGGTGGGGGGGGTCTTTTCCCTTTCGCTTGAATCTGGGCTGGCTCCACTCTTTGGCCAATAATAATACAGTGTCACTTCTGTCAAAGTGACACTGTATTATTATTGGCCAAAGAGTGGAGCCAGCCCAGAAAGGCTGGGCCCTAAGATCTGGGCCCTAAGATCTGCAGCTCTCGCTCTTGCTCTTGGAAAGCTGCCTCCTGGAATCCGGCCGCCAGGATGTGGGAAGCCCTCTGGAGATGCCAGCGGGGGAGTGGCCTTGCTGAACTCCCGGCCAGCTGCCAGCACAACTGGCAGCAGGGGAGCGAGCCTCGGCGGACCAGGGCCCCACCGGTCAGCCAACTCAGCAGGAGAACCAGCCAGCCGAGCCCAGGCAAGGCCGGCACTCACAGAGGAAAACAAACGGCACTGCTGCGGTTCCCACACACTGAGCACTATCCTTATACTTCACTGCTTTAGAGGATAAAGGATACTGGGCCCCACTAAGAGGTGAAATCCTGGACCTCAGGCCTGGGTCTGACGCCGGCTCATGGCGAAAGCATTTCGTTTCTGAGACAAACGTAAATGACCTGCGGCCACGGAGAAGCCTGCGCTGGGTTCAAGAGGGTTCTACGTTCTTCACCGCTCCTCTCATCAAGAAGCCAAGCTGTTCAGAAAGGCCACGCAGAGGACCACAGGCCAACTCGGACTGACAGCCCCCCCGCCCAGGCTCCTCGAGTGACAGCCAGCACCAGCTGCCAGCCATCAGGCTGAGCTGTCTTGGGGACGCCAGCCCACGTGATCCTCCAGGTGACCGGAGATCCAGCCAGACCCAGATGGAACCAAGACCTGCCCAGCCGAGCCCAGGCAGCCCACCCAGTTCAAGACCTTTAAGCCACTCGGTCCGGGGAGAGCTTGTTACACAGCAATGGGCTGACAGGAAGGACAGGAAAAGAGGAGTCAAGACCAACTCCAGGATCTCGGTCGGAGCACAGGGTGAGTGGTGGTGCAGCCGCACCACAAGGGAGAGGGTGGGAGCGCAAATGCAGAGTTCGGGGTGATGTTTTAAAGCCAGGGTGCCTGTTGGACGTGGAGCTGGAGGCGGATGGAGTTGGCGGTGGTGGGCTGGCCACTCCGAGGGCAAGGGAGGGGTCCGCCAGAATGCGGGCGTCATCGCTGCGCCACATGCACACAGCCGGGGCGGAGGGGGCTCCCGGACTTGGGAAGGGGGCTCCGCGGCTCGTGTCCTCTGAGACGCTGGGGTCGGGGAGGTGCCTGCAAAGCCCGGACGAAGCCAGTGGGTCAGAGGCCAGCAGAGGCCAGGAAATGAGGGCGCGCGTCCTGGGAGCAAAAGGAGACGATGTTTTGCAAAAGGTTGTGAGTGAAGGTGCTGTGCCCGAGGGTGAGCCGAGCCCTGAGGACTTGGTCTGGGAACGGCCTGAGGTCCTCCGCGGCCTGAGAGCTCTTCTGCGGCGTCTATCGTGGACGCCGAGAGAAGGCAGCACTTCCAAGAGACTTCGCTGGAAGAGCGCGGCAGGGCGCGGCCGGGGAGCCTCCGCAGGGCCAGCGCGGCCCGGCACGGCTCGCAGCGAGACCCAGAGAGCGGACGGCCGCCGGCGGGAACGCGGAGAGCGGGCCAGGGGTGTCTGGGAGCGGGCTGCGGCCGGGGCAGAGGCCGCGTCCTCGGCCAGGTGGGCAGCCGGCAAAGCCGCTGTCGACGCGGGTGAGTTTGCAAAGTGGGTGGCGAGGCCTTCTCGCCGACGATGAGGACATTCAAACAGAGTGGGGACGTCCCCTGGGACTGAAGAAAGGAGAAGAGCGTGAGGAATGAGAGAAGACGAATGAGCGGTGGCTAGGCTGTGAGGGGGCGAACCGACTTGGGATGTGAGTGGGCGACCAGGGCCGGCCGGGACCGCAGGTGACAGAGGGAGTCCCGCGGAGGGAGGGAGAGAGCAGAGGAGGGGTCCCAGGAGGAAAGCAGGTCCCACGCGACGGGGGATTGGCGTGTGTGCCCCCTCCGCTCTTCGCAGCCAGCAATTCCTGCTAGAAATGCACCTGCCTCTCGGGATGGTAGGTCTCCCCTCAGACAAGGGGGGCAGAGGCTCCACTGCCCGGGAAAAAGGCAGAATCAGGACTTCTGTGCTTTGAGACTGAAAAGAAAAGGCTTCCCCAAACGCTGGCAATTGATGCATCTCAGTCTTCGTAATTTCTCTGCTTTCTTCTTCTGCAGGTTTGGGATTTTTCGACATATAAGCCAGGGCACGAGGGAAGGAAGTTCCGCTTGACCACCCAAGGGGTCAATCTTCAGTTAAGAAAGGGGACTGATGGGGGCTCCGGGCTCAGGGGCCACGACCACCTGGTCCCGTGCTTCTGAAAGATGACAGACGTGGGTTTGGGGCGCAAGTGGGTCACAGAGGGGGTGGAAGCTTGTACACCTTAGGAAGGTGGAGGCCACCCCACCTGTGAGCCGGTCCGAGGGGGGCTGCGGGTCTGTGGGTGCCGGGAGCCTGTGGAACCGGACCGCCAGCCCTAAACAGCGACGCCACCTGGCAGGCAGCGGCACTACAGGATCGGGGGCTCGCCCCTATTGAAAGCGGGCGCAAGGAACCGCGTCCCGGACTGTAGAAGACCTTGGCAGCGCACGGGAGGGGAGGTTTCGGGAGAGAAAACTCTAGCACTTCCAAAAAATATCTGTAGGGTTCATGTTTCTGGGAGCCAAAAGGCCTCAGCCGCGGGGTTTGGTAGGCCGAGAAAGCATCACCTGCTCCGTCGGCAGCCAGCGCCCGCGCCGCGCCGGGCCCGGTGCACAGCGAGGCCCAGCGCACCTGTCTCCGTGCCCTTGGGACGCCGGGCGCAGCGGGCGGGGGGAAGGCAGCGGGACCGAAATTGGACGTGGCGGGTCAGGGAGGCTCCCCGGGAAATGAGAGCCAGCGAAAGGGTTCCGGAATCTGGAATTCCCGCCGGAGCGCACCAAGCTGGAGGGCCGCCCCTCCCCCTGAGGACCTCGAGCGCACCAGGTCCCACGCCCACGACCTCATCTAACCCTGACGCCTCCCCAGTCTCCTCCTCAGACCATCGCTGTGGGAGTCAGGGTCCCCACACAGGAACTTGGGGGGCACAAACATTCTGGGCAAAGCAGAGGGGATGGGACCAGGTCCACGTGTCAGCAAGCTCACACCGACTGGGAAGCGTTCTGAGAGGTGAGGGTACCTGAACCAGGGGACAGGCAGGGAGCGGGGAGAGGGCCAGTGGCACTGAGAGAAGCGGGCAGGTGGGACCCACAGGCCCCCAGTGCTGACCCCCGGTACGGGCCATCACAGTGCAAGGCCTGAAAGCCCCCAGGCCCCGGGCCGGCTGCAGGGGAGGTGCTGGGGCACCAGGCCTCTGGCATCCCTGGCCCCTCCTCCGGCCACTCGCTAGGACCACACCTCCCTGCACCTGAGAGCAGAGGCGGCCACATGGCCCACTTTGACCAGTTAGGTGTTGGCAGAAGTGCCCTGGGTCGCGTCCACGTCCCCCGTCCTGAGCGACGTCCTCTCCCCCCGGGGTCCTGACACGAGGCCTCCGACAGCCTGAGCGCCCCCCACCCCGGGAGCCAGCAGGGTGAGCAGCTGATCACTGCCTGTCACTCAGGCCACTGAGACCTGAGCCGTGTTTGTCACCACCTGGAACTAGACCGACCCTGACGGACGCACGCTCTCCGTCCCTCCACCAGGGGACAGGTGCCTCAGACTGAGGGGGCCGCCCTATTTCCCTTTTCTCCAAAACAGTGCCCTTAGCAGGACGTGCAGCCAGCACTCGGGCGGGGCGCTTACAGCATTCCGGGGAGGGTTTTCAGGGCTTTCCTTGTTCGGACCCATGTCTCACCGCAACCCTTAAAGGGCTCTCTATTCTTGTCCTCATTTTAAAGGTGGAGAGACTGAGGCACAGAGAGGAGAAGTAACTTCCCCGGGGTCGCCCAACTAGTAAGTGGCATAGCCAGGATTCGAACCTGTCCCCTTCTGGCTCCGTGGTTTATTCGCCGAGCTATGCTGCCCCTCGAGAAGCAAAAACTAGTGAGAAGAATTTATGGGGAAGGTAATTTCATTCTGGGGAAAGTTATCCAGGAAACAGTAAAAAGTGCTTATTTATGCACTGACTAAATAGGAGCGCTTTGGCACGCCGGGCCTGGGGCCAGGGCCGAGGACCTGCAGCGAAGAACGCGGGAGGGCTTTCCTGGTCGGCTCGGATCCTAACACCTCATAGAATGTTGCAGCCACAGCTTTGGGACTATCTCCCCACCCCCTGGTTCACTGCACAGCCACCCAGCCATCGGGCTCAGCGGCTGCCACCCCCATGGCTCCTGGGTCACCAGCCAAGAGGACGCTGCCATTAGCAGTTCCGAGCCCACTGTCCAGGACCTGGCCCGCCACCGCCCTCCTCCAGACCCAAGTCCGGCTTTGTCACCAGCTAGATGGCAGGTCAGATCCAGTCCAGGTCTAAGCTGCACGGGGCGGGCCAAGAAGGAGCTGTTGCCACCGAAAGGTGTGTCCCCAACGGGCGAGGAGGTGCCGCGTGCCTGAAAATACCTCTGAAAGCCATCCGAGTAGGTCCTGGCAGAGGCCGCCCGCGTCCGTCTGGGTGGTTGGGGGTTAGGCCGCCGGGGAGCCCAGCACTTATTTTTGGCCGTGACCAGAAGTAAGAGCTGAGGCTAAGTGCATGGGAATACTGTTTCAACTGCCTTGAAGAAAACTAGCCCCCATCATAAAACTCTTGGCTGGCACCTCTGCTCTTGAGTGTTCGGCCTTAAACGCCATTGGTACGTTTCTCAGCAACATTAATTAAAATCCTTTTAAAGACCGGGCTGCTTTCCACACAGGAAGGCTCTCACCTGGGGAGCCCTTTCGCAGGTGAATTGGCTCTTTAAAAGCTTTTAAATTAATGTCATTCCCCATAATTCTTACTTTTCCAAAAAGAAAGCCTTACAACTGCACTGCCTTCCTCCCCAGCGGGCAGGAGGGCGGGCGGGGTCAAGGTCGGCGAAGGGCGCCCCATGGGGGGCCTGCCAGCACCTGGCCGCGGCAAGGGCGGGAGGGCGCGTCCCTGGCAGGACTTAGGTTCAATAACACGCTTCTGGAAACGGAGGGCTGGCTCCCTGTTCGCTTTCACACCCTGTTTCTGTCCAGGAGAAATTATCCACAGAGGACTGTGTGCCCCCGACTTAGGAATTTTCTGTTCCTTGAAGCCCCTAGAGAAGCCCTGCATTTGCACTTAACACCAGCTTCTAGTGAGCGCCTAACGTTCCTGAGCGGACGCCCCCCCAGCGTACGGCCAGGACTGTGTTCAGTGCTTGGGACGTGCCGCCCAATCCCATCCTCACAGCTGTGCCCCAAGGCGAGTGTTACAATCTCCTAAAAATGCAGAGAGAGTCTCAGAGAGGCCAAGTGACTGGTACCAGGTGACACAGCAAGGGAGGGGGGAAGCTGGGATTGCATTGCAGTTCTTCCAGCTCTACAGTCTGCTTTATCGCCACGCTGCTCTGCAGAGTGGGCTGGTTTTGTAAGTAACTTAATAGAGATGAAAGGAACAAAGAAGGGAGTTCTGGTTGTGGCTCAGCGATAATGAACCCGACTAGGATCCATGAGGACGTGGGTTCGATGCCTGGCCCCACTCAGTGGGTTAAGGATCTGGCGTTGCCGTGGCTGTGGCAGCTGCAGCTCTGATTCGACCTCTAGCCTGGGAACTTCCATATGCCACGGGTGTGGCCCTAAAAAGACAAGAAGAATGGTACAAAGAAGAATCTGGATACCAAATCGTGCAGTTTGCGTCGGGAGTCTGGGCACCTCCTACCTGCCCCCTCCTTGGCGGGGGGCGGCCTTTAGCCCCTGGTAGCCCCTCCCCACCTGTTAGAGAGCCAGGGCGAAGGCGCGGCTGAGGAGGCCCCCAGCGGCCCCCAGTAGGGGCCTGGAAGCCGGAACAGAAGGTGAGGCAGCTGCAGGCCCAGGCCCTGCGACCGGTGTCATCTGTGGGACGGTGCGGAGCCCAGGCACAGGGTGGCCTCCAGGCCTTGGGCCTGCCGTGGTGCCAGCTGATTCAGGAGGGCACGAAGCAGGGCTTAAACTGGCTCTTCTGACAGCATAGCGCCTCGGCCGGCTTGTGCTGGAATGTGGCCCCCCGGAAGGCACCAGAGAGCAGGGATCAGAGAGGATGACGGGCCCCCACTGCCTGGCCTGGGGACGGGGCGACCCCAACTCCACCCCACCCTGAACTGCGCTCACCCGAGGGGCCCACAACACCCTCACCCTGACGTCAGCCGGACAGTCAGGGCCTGGGGCGCGGGGGGCTGGGACAGAAGGGGTGCCCAGGAGGGCGCCTCGGTGGGTTGAGGTGCCGGGGGAGAGCCCCCCCCCGAGCTCCTGCTTCTGGGTGGCTCAGCACAACCAGAAGGGCCCCAGGAGGCGCCTACAGGGTTCAGGGGGTTCAGTGCAGATGACAGGGACTCAGGGCGCAGAGGCCGGAGCGGAGGGCCTGGGGGCCCCGGGGTCCTCTGTGAATGTCACAGGCTGAGCGGTCGGCAGGGGCTCTGATCCCTGGGTCCCATGGGCGGGGACCGCCAGCAACATTGGCAGGGACCCCGGACCCTGATGAGCGACGGGGAGGGCAGCAGACCTGCCAGGCTGTCCCCACACCCGTGCCGCGGGCTCTCCCCCGCCCGACCAGCCCAGGCTGCCTAAATTAAAACTTGAACTTCTCATCCCGTTTAAGCCTCCCCGGCCCCAGCTCAGGCCTGACCCTCAGGTCCTCACACCGGCGAGGCGAGCAGGCAGCAGGTCTGCCTCCTGCGTGCCGCCCTGTCCCGCAGCCCACGGTCTCTGCGGTGGAGGCGGGCTGTGGACCCCCGGCAGGGCTCGGCACGCGGGCTGTGGGCGCCCCAGGCCCTGCCCTCCCTGAGCCACGCCGGCTACCACCACGGCCCCGTGTCCAGCGGCCACCCCTCAGGGCCCTCCCTTTCAAGCCAGCCGAAGCTCAGCTCCACTCAGCATCTCGTGTCCTCACAGACGGCGACGCAGGACCTGCCCCAGGCCGGGACTCACAGGGGTGCCCGGGCCGCGCCATCAGCGGGTGGAGGCCAGCGGCAGAGACAAGGAGGGCCAGTTGGGACACCTCCCCGGACCCCTCCAGGCAGGCCCCACCCCTGCCCCACTGAGCCCAGACCTGGGGCGGGGGGCAGAGGGGAGAACCCCTGAAATGACAGGTTAAACAGCGGGGTCGGTCTGGAAGACATTAGCTTACGGTTCGGTTATCGGGCTCCGTGGAGCCCTGCTTCGGGAAGTAAGTTCGGTTATAGAAAAAGAACAATCACCTCTTGAAACCTCTTATGAAAGTGCCCCATACAGACGGAAAAGCGCCTGTTGTGAGCGTGGGGCTCAATGAATTTTTCACAAACCGGAGATACCCAATAAAGCGGTTACTTTCTAAACCTCGCGTGTGTGGCCTGTGAGAACTTGTTCCCACCACGCAGGAAATGAGGCTTCCCGCCAACAAGGGTTCCAGACCCCCTTGCACAGCCCCGCACAGCCCCAGGCCCCACAGGGAGCGCCGGCCTCACGGAGGACAGCGTCCGCCGGCAGACAGGCCCTGGTCACCCCTGCAGGGACGGTGGGTCCCTGATGAGCTGACCCAGAACTCGGCCACGTCCTCCAGGGCCCCTCCTCCACGCCGGGGCTTGGAAAAGCCTGAAGCCCAGGCCACACAGCAAACCAGCCACTCAGGACCTCCAAGGGCCCCGCAGAGCCTGTCCCGCCGCCCAGACGGCCGTACGCGCCCTCAGCCACGGACACGGCTGGACATACTGGGTCCCCAGGAACGGGCGGGTTTGCAAAACCCCGAGGAGCCCTTTTGTCGTATTCAGAACGTCTCGCGGGCCAGCTGGCCAGTGGATCAGCACAGACCCTGACAACAGCACCACCGACCGGCAGCTTAAACCACAGAAACATATCTCCTCACACTTCTGGGGGCTGGGGGCTGAGGTCGGGGGGTCAGCAGGGGTGTTTCCTCCGAGGTGTAGACGGCTGGGCTCTCTCTGGGCCGGTCTGCGTCCTAATCTCCTAAAGGCCCAACTTCTCCAGTGACCTCGTTTGACTTCACCTCTGGAGGGACCCTGTCACCAAAGGCAGCACCTTCTGAGGTTCTGGGGGTTGGGATTCCCGTGTGAATTTGGGGGGCGGGGGGACGCGAGTGAGCCCAGACCGGCCGGGCCCTTCCCACCCGACTAGTGGAGACGCCTGGGGCCCGGGGCCACCTACGGAATTCTGCCTTCGCGAGGATGGACAACCCGTCAGAATGAGCCCGGCTTCCGGGACGCAGAGGGCAGGCCCCGGGCCAGCGGCCGCCGCTCCCGCGGTCCTTAGGCGGCTCTTCCGGCAGGGGGTCTACCGGTCCCGTGGATTTCAGACCGCGTGTCTGTCGCGTGCGGGCGGTGTGGATTCGAGCAGGAAGAGGCCAAGTGCAAGAGGCGCTCGGAGGCTGCTGCGACAGTCCCGGTGACGAGTAACCAGGACGCACAAAGGGGCGAGGGCCCGAGGGCGCGCGGGGACCGAACCACTCACAGGCGTCCGAGGACGCGGAGGAGGGCCGGGCTGCGGAAGGGGGCTCGCGCGCCGCCTCGGCCGGGGGATGCTTGACAAGCGAGGCTCGGGGACCCCCCGAAAATGCATCCTGTCTGGCCTCCATAACTGCAAAGGTGTTTTATTTCCTGGAACGTTTAGATCAAAGGACATCGTTTTAAGACTCTGAGCTGCTATTTCCATTTCTCTGGAGAATTCAGAAGAGGGAACAGCCGATTCCTATCAGCACGGGCCCAAGAAGAGAGAGAGAGAGAGAGAGAAGTGCTGCTTTCCCTTCATGGGCAGGACCCATCCAGGACCGTGGACTTGCCCACCTCGCGTCTCAGGAAACCTGTTTCCTGAAATGAACTCTGCGCCAAGAGCAGGAAAAGGATGGAAATTCCTTTGGCGGAAGGAAAAAGGACCAGAGCTGATGGCAAGCTGGCCCTGTCCAGGAGACACACACGTGCCCTCTGAAGCCATCAATAAACAAGGATATGTGGGGAGTTCCCACTGTGATGCAGTGGGTTAAGGACCCGGCATTGGCAAAGCTGTGGCATAGGTCGCAGCCACGGCTTGGATTTGATCCCTGGCCTGGGAACTTCCAGATGCTGTGGGTGCAGCCAGAAAAGAATAAAAAGAAAAAGAGGCTATTCCTGTTTGCTGCTCTGGAGAGTCCGTCCACTGCCACCACCGGGGGCCTCGGGTGACCGCGCGTCGGCCGGACTGCCCTTCCCCAGGGCGGCCCTCTGCCTTGGCAACAGGAGGCCACTCAGCTGGAATGTTCAGGGGCACAAGAGAGGTTTCACTTACCACCTCCACTTACATCCCTCCCGGTGCCCCTGAAAAGAGTTCAACGTCGCTTAGGTTTTAGTGTAAGTGGATCCTGCGACCACCCACGAGGTGGAAGCTGGGGTTGCCAGAACATTCCCAGACTTCGCACAGCTCCCTTCCTGGATCTGGGGTCTTAACCTCACTACTAAAGGGCTAGTCTTGTGCACGAAGGTATGAGTTTTCAAACATTTATAAGCAGAAGAATCATTTGTAAAATGAAACCTTATACAGCAACTTAATTTATAGAATAAATTACAGTGGGGCTCCTCCGGCTGCGGTGGGCCCCGCACTCCCTCACCCCTGGGTGGGCCCCGGGCAGCTCCCCAAGCCCCGGGGCTCGGGACACCACCTCCCGAAACCTGAAGGCACCAAGGGCTCCCTCGCTGCGTGGAAACGCCGGCCTCCCCAGAGGAAGCCAAGATGCTCCTGCGTGTAGCCGCGGGAGAGCTTGGTGCAGGCTGTGCGCATTGCAGAGAAGACAAGCATCTCCTAGGAGCTCGGCTTTGTCCCCCGAGTTCTGACGTGTCTCCAGGGGGAGACGTAGCAATAAACAGCAAGTTGTGACTCAATACGGGGTGAAGGGGAAGAAAAGAAACACGGGAAATAAGCAGTGCTTCTGACAAACTATATTGTAAGTTAGATTTTCCCAAATTTTTGTGAGTTGAATTCCATTTTAAAAATTCAACCAAAGGAGGAGTTCCCTTTGTGGCTCAGCAGGCTAAAGACCTGACGTTGCCTCTGTGAGGATGCGGGTTCGATCCCTGACCCCACTCAGTGGGTTAAGGATCCCGTGTTGCTGCAGCTGCAGCTCCCATTCAAGCCCTGGCCTAAGAACTTCCATGTGCCGCAGGTGAGCTATAAAAAGGAAAAAAGAATTCACCTAAGGATACTAAAGACTATCTAAAAGGAGCTCCTGTTGTGACTCAGCAGTAATGAACCCAACTAATATCCATGAGGACACGGATTCGATCCCTGGTCTTGCTCAGTGGGTTAAGGATCTGGCGTTGCCACAAGTTCCAGTGCAGGTCGAAGGTGCAGTTTGGATCCTGCGTGGCTGTGGCTGTGGCGTAGGCTGGCAGCTAGAGCTCCGATTCGACACCTAGCCTGGGAACCTCCATATGCTGCAGGTGCAGTCCTGAAAAGAAAAAGAAAGGATAAGATTTTTGGAAAAGAGAAGCAGTGAGGGCTATTGCCATTTGGGATATTAAAGCCCATGAGGAAGTTTCAAACATAAAAACAGTAACTCAACAGTGCAAAAACCAATGGTAGGTAAAGGATACACCTGAAAAAGGCAGTCCTAGCAAAACGACCGATGTGTTCAGATACGTGACTGAAGAAGCACCACGAACGGGGCTGCAGAGAAGGCGGGATGTTCAACCAACGCGCTTAGTGGTGTTTGAAAAGCTGCCTCTGGGGGAAAAATTTAAGTTAGAGCCTCACTCCAGACCATAGCCCCAAATAGATTCCAAATAGGGGGAAAAGCTAAACATAAGAAGAAACCATCACAATGTTAAAGAAAATACAGTTGAATATTTAACTGGCTTCATCGGCAAGATCTCATCAAGTATGAAGACAAATAGCAAAGGAAGAAATTACCCTGAATGTAAAAGCATCTGTACCTCAAGCAATAAGATTAAGCAAACGGCTGATCAAGAAAAAACATGGATAACACAGCTGACAAGGAGTTAATATCTTCCTCTAGAAAGCGTGCTTTAACACAATTATTTTTTAAAGGGTAAGCTTCCAACAGGAAAAAGGAGGCAAAGACCTCACAGGCAATTCACAGAAGAAAAACATAGAAATGGCTCAAAAAATTTTATTAAGAATATATGAAACCACATTAACCAAGATTTTCTTAATAGTTTACTCTATTTTCTGAATGTTTTAAATGACCATGCTAGTTTCGTGATCAGAAAAGAGCACAGACTGTATGGATCCATTTATAGAAAGCGTCAAAGCGGGCAGGAATAATCTTTGAGGCTCACGTGAGGGCGGAGGTCCCTTCGAAGGGCTAACCCGCGGATGAGGAGAAGGAGGCACGGTGCTCCGGCCCCTGGAAACCCTGACTTGGCGGGATTATAAAGTCCCATCCGCTCTGACAAAATGCTCCGACCTGAACATTTAATGTATATATTTTCTTTTCTTTTCTTTTCTTTTTTTTTTTTTTTTGATATTTTAGGGCCAGACCCACGCACATGGAGGTTCCCAGGCTAGGAGTCGAACTGGAGCTCTATCCGCTGGCCTACACCACAGCCACAGCAGCACCAGATCTGACCCACATCTGCGACCTACGCCTCAGCTCAGAGCAACGCCAGATCCTTAACCCACTGAGCAAAGGCCAGGGATCGAACCCTCATCCTCGTGGATCCTAGTCGGGTTCATTAACTGCTGAACCACGAAGGGAACTCCTATATTTTCTGTATTTGTGTATACTCTAAGTTTACTTTAAAAACCATCTGTATGGCAAAAGATACTACAAAAAGTAGAAATGAAGAAACGCACAAAATCTGTTTTGAACAGAGGTGACCTATATATACAAAATACACAGTTGAATACACATTACCCAAAATACACAGTAAGGTTGAGCTCACAAAAAAACAGCCAAATACCCAATAGAAAAGTGAGCGAGAGACATAAATGGGCAAAAGAAATGAATCGGAACAAGCATATGCCCAGCACACGTGAGAAGCTGCTCAAAAAATCACTAGAAATCAGGGAAACGCTAATTAGAGCAGCAAAGAGCCATCACTACACCCATAAGGCCACAAAACAATTAAAAGTTTAAAAACACTGTAATACACATTGCTGGTGGGGATACAGGGAATGGGGTGTCTTATACACTGCTGGGAATGTAAAGGCTTCTGGCCTTTACAGGAAGCAAAGTGGCAACTGCTATTAAAATGAGGGGTTCCCACTGTGGCTCAGTGGGTGAAGAACCCAACTAGTATCCATGAGGATTTGGGTTCGATTCCTGGCCTCGCTCAGTGGGTTAAGGGTCCAGCGTTGCCTCAAGTTGCAACATGGGTTGCAGATGCAGCTCAGATCCGGCGTTGCTGTGGCTGTGGTGAGGACCGGCAGCTGGGCAGCTGCAGCTCCAATTTGACCCCGAGCCCAGGTAGTTCCGTGTGCCACAGGTGTGGCCGTGAAAAGAAAAACAGTGAACACGAAGTATGTACCCAGCAGGCAGAACCCAAGGCAACAGGAACTAAGTGAGACAAAGTGTCTTCAGAGAAACTTGCCTTCACCTCCTTGTCTTCAAGGTCGCGGGAGCTGCGGGTCCCTGTCACAGGTCCCCTGTCAGATTCTTCCCCGTTTCCTCGTCCCAGAAGAAGGGACCGCACCTACCGCCGTGCTGCCCACACTGCCGAGGGCTCTGTGTGCCCCTCGCAGTGTCCACTGAGCACTGCGCTGTGCAGCGGCCGCCTCCCCGGGTCCCGCGTGGCCCGCTCCTTCCTGCAGGGCACGGCGGCCAGGGACGCCCCAGGAAACACGGCCGTGACCATGGCACCATCTCTCCATCACCCTCTCTTTCCATCTCAAAAAAATAACGACGCGCTCGTACTGTGGCCTTCGCCCTCTGGTCCCCGCTGGCCACTGCAGTCTCGTGTCTCGGGCCCCAGACCCTCCCTCACCGGCCTCCCGCCCCTCTGGCCGCCAGCACCTGCCGGACGGCACAGGCTCTTGGTCACCTGACAGCCTCCCTCAAGCCCCAGCGCTCACCCCGCCTTCCCCGCGCTGTGGCCGGGCTCTGGACGGTGTCACCCCCGGCCCTGGGGACCCTGCCAGCAGGTTCACAGCTGCAGTAAAGGACCCTGTGTCCCTCGTGTAACGCCTGTCCCTCCCCCCAGAGACCGGGGCTCCGCGGCGCAGGGACCACAGTCCCCTCCTCCCCGCTGCGTCCCCAGTTCCCAGCGTTGCAGCTCCGCCCACTGAGCCGGGACGTGAAATCACCCAGGGCCTGTCCCTGTTGTGCGATGGGAGAAGGGGGAGCGTGCTGATGTCTCTTGGGGGTGACAGGTGCTCAGACCCCCGTGTCTCTCAAGAACACCCCAACTACGTCACGGCCGGGGGAGTGGAGAGACCCCGGGGTCCGCTCCGCAGTCAGATGCCCGGGACCCAGGCCCAGCTCCGACACCAACAGAAGAGGGGGCCTCTGTTCTCAGCCTAAGAAACGGGCACACGGGACGAGAAGGAGGACAGAGGGGCGGGCACACGGGGCCCCTCGCGCAGAGGGCCTGCGCCGGGTGTAATGCCCGGTCGTCCTGAGAGCCTGAGACCTTTTGAACAATGGGCCTACACTTTCTTCTCGCCCGGGGCCCCACACACTGCGCACCCAGGCCCCATCACACCTGTGCCACTGCGACTGCGCGGGGGTGCCCGCAGCCGCCGGGAGCACGGAGGACTCAGTAGGTGGCATCTGCCGCCTTGGGGGCCGACAGGCTCACTGGGGACGGCCGGCCTGACTCCTCCTGTCTCTACGACCCCAGGAGGATTCTGAGGACTGTTGTGCTGCCACCGGACAGGTGACAGAGGTCCCCTCCCTCCTGCCTTCCGTGGGGCCCCTCCCGTGTCATGAGAAATGCCCAGACCTTCGAGAACACTCTCTCCAACCGCACATGGCTACTTTGAGGCTCCTGACCCTCCGGGGCCCGCATAGGGGCTGGAATCCCCTCACCCCCTCGCAGGTGGGCCCCGAGCAGCGGAGACGGGGGGAGCCCGCAGCCCCCCACCCGCCTGAGCCACCGCGAAACCCCGTGGCAGCTTTACGACGGGCGATGGGCCTCGAGGTGGAGAGAGCGCTGTCGAATATCACTATCGTGGACAATTAGCAAGGAGATATTTCAGGAATCATAATATGCAAACAGTCGAAAGGCAAATGGTTTTAATAATGAGTTATTAAAAGGTTTTTTTGCCGGACTGAGAGCCCCACAGCACATAAAGCCCGAAGCACTTAGCGTAATGGATTTAAGCGCCAGCAGGCGAGCTCGGCGCGATGCGGGCGGACGCAGGGGTGCTGCGTGTCCTGCTCCGGACCGTTTCCTGCCGCCGGGCGCCCAGGTGACCTGGGCTCCGAGTCCCCCTCCCCCTGCCCCTGCAGCTAGAACCGAACCTCGAAGCTGCTCCTCGGCAAAGCCGGCATGCGGTTTATACAGCAGGCCGGGTCCTCACCCCTGGATAACACTGGAGATTATTTTAATACCTCCAGCTCTTAATTTGAAAAGCAGACGAGAAAAACACTCGAGATAATCTCTGAAAGCACAGCTAAACCCTGAATTAACTTCACCTTATTTCCGCCATCCCCAACATTTTTTTTCCCTCTGTGAGTTAATAGCTCTTGAGAAAAACGGGCTCAGCTCGCTTGGAGATGGGACGGGACGTCCTGAGAAGACAGGTCCCAGGAGGGGAGAGAAAGGCCCGCTGACCAGCAGGAGCTGGGCCTCGGGACTGGGAGGGGGACAGGACCCAGTCCTGGGAGCACCACGGCCCGGGATCTCACTCAGAGAGGGGACAAAGAGGGGACAGGCCTGGCCAGGACAAGAAGCAAGGAGAAAGCGGCCCACACCGTCAGCGCTCGGACCGGGTACTGGGGAGCAGCCTGGACAGAGGGTGGGAGGCCTGGGCACAGACGGGAGTCCGGGCTCCCCACCGAGGTGATGGAGGCTGCCTGTGTGTGCCCAGTGACCCCAGCCAGACCTGAGAGGGGACGCAGGCGACGGTCAGAAAGGGCTGGTCTGGACAGTGCCTTTGAGGGCAGAATCCAGCCCCACTTTACACAGGAAGAAACCGAGGTCCAGAGAGGCGAGCGCCCCATCCCCACAGAGGGGAAGGGCACCCCAAGATGCAGCCAAGCCCCCAGCAAGCCGCGCAGAGCTGGACACGCTAAGAAATGCCGGCAACCAGTACCTTCAAACCTCATGTTAAACGCATGACCCCAAACAGGGAAACTCTGAACCTGAGTGGAGTCCGAGCCAAGTTGTCACGGGAGCCCTCGGTGACCGCCCAGCCTGTCCTCCAGCCCGTCCGTCCCCTCCGGAAGCCCGGCCCCCACCCCACACAGCCCCGGGGAGCCACTCCTCTGTCACCCCCGAGTCCAGGGGGACCAGCTCAGTCCCATGACCTGGGGCGCGGGGTCCTCCAAACGCAAGACTTTCAGTTTTAAAATCGGTGAAGTTCCAGACGCACCAGGACAAGCTCGTGAGCCAGCTCCGCTCCCACGGGTCCCTGTGCCAAGGGCCACCCCTGCCCCTCCAGGAAGCCACCTCCCCGACGGACGTCCCCTCGGGGCCCCTGCCGCTGCCCACCTTCCCCCCGACCCGGAGGCCCAGGGTGCACACGGCAGTGCTGCGGTCAAGCGGGGGGCACAGCCTCTCCGGCTTTGCAACTGCCCACGCAGCGGTGGGTCAACCAGAGCCCCGGACACCCTGCATCGAGTGCACCCTCTTCTGGGGTCTCCTCTCGCCATTCTGCTGTGCTCCCCGCATCCGCCCCAAAGACCAGCTTCAGGAAGTCGGCGCATGATTTGGGGGGGAGGGGGCTGTTCCAAGGCTCCTTTCCATTCTGTGAGCACCCAGAGCTGAGTAACCCCTCAGGATCACAGTACGTGAAGAAACTGTCTAAGGACCAAAAAACGCAGCCCTGTCACAGCAGCCAGCCCGGCTGGAAACAGCTTAAACGGCCTCCTTTCCCCAAACGCACCAGGAGCGGTCCTCGGCCAGAGGCCTCTACCCCCTTGTTCCCACCACGCGGGGCAGCGCGGAGCGATGTGGGTACGCGGTGCATGGGGGCCGCGCAGGGGCTCCCCCCAGGACACTTGGGGTGACCGGACCCTTTCTCCCCTCGGTCCCCTCTCCACCTGCCTCTTTTTACAAAGAAGGGAGGAAGGAAAGGCGGTGGGAAATGAGAAAGAAAAGGAGAAAGCACGAGCCCACGCCTGGGCCTGGCCTGGGGGCCTCAGAAGGGCACCCGGGGCCCAGCAGCCCTGGGCACCTGCCGGCTGGCCCGCCGACTTCAGGGCCGCCCTGGGCACTGAGGCCTCACCCACGGGGTCAAAGCCTGAACCAGGCCGAGAGGAGGAAGGGGCCGGGGCCTCTCGCCACTCACTGCACAAACTTCCCATAACCCCCCGGTCCTAGTCCCCCTCGCCACGCCGGCCGGGGGAGGGGCTGGCGGGGACCCTCCCCCCACTCCGTGCCGCCACCACCCAGCCCCCCTCCCAACCCACCGTGGGCCAGCGGCCTTCCGACCGGGACCCGAGCTTCGGCTCCCTGAATGGGCCTGCTCCCCGCCCAGCCGATCTGCGAGCTGAGGCTCTCCCCCCGCTGACCCCTCGCCCCTTAGCCGTCCGCTCTCCAGCCTCACGATGTCACTACATCTCTCCTGTGCTGAAGTCCCTTTGCTTTCCTCTGTCCTCACCCGCCCTCACCTAGTGGGGTTTCAGAGGGGCAGTGGTCCCGCCTCTTTAACCACAAGTCCCCTGTCGACAGCAGCAGCCCCAGCATTTCCACGGAGGAGAGTCCGGGGGGCAGCAGGTGGGGGGCGGGGGGCAGAGGGTGCCAGGGTGATGGCCCGAAAGCAGCTCTTGCAGAAGCGCGCTTTTGTTTTTAGATGTACGCTTTGCTCAGATTGTTTGCCAGGCAGGGTCCAGGCACGTAACAGAGGTAACATCTTAGTAATCTAAGGAGCGTTTTTCAAAGGAAGTTTTTACAAAAATACAAGCAGAACTTTTAAACCAGCAGAGACTGCACAATATTCCATAGCATTCTAGCAACCACCGGAGATGCCCCCAGCCCCGGTCCTGAGAGGGGCGTGGGGTAGCTCGTGAGGCCTGGAGAGAGGGAGCCGGCTGCCAGGCTGGGGTCTGCAGGTACCAGGTGTTTGCTGAGGCGGCGGATGGCAGGAAGGAAATCCACCCGTGTCCCAGGCCCACGGAAGCCTCAGCCCCGCGGGGAGCCCAGGGGCCAGGCCTCCACGCCCGCCCCTCCGTCACCCAGAGCTTGACCAGACAAGGTGGGACGGCCCCCGAAGGCTGCTGACCACATGCCACCGCTGGGCGGCCGTCGTTCCTGGGCGGGGAGAGCAGAGACAGAGGCCGACAGAACGGGGGGACACAGCTGATGGTAGCGGCACATGGCGCAGGAGAGGGGCTCCTGGTCACCTCCGCCCCCGCTCTCCCTGCAGCTGTCCGCCCTGCCCACAGTCAGAGGGCAGGGAGCCCTGGCGCCCCTCAGGGCGGCCTCCTGCCCGCTGCAACCCAGCTCCGTCCGGGCGGCGGGGAGGACGGCTCTGCCTGTAAGGGCACCAGCGGATGTTAGCCAGCTCAGCCGCAATAAAGCATGGCAGTCCCTGAAAGCCTAGGGCTTCACCTCCGCCACCACCATCATCGTCGTCGTTATCATCATCGTCATCATCACCAGCATCATTTGTACCCGAAGGAGCCTGGGAAGCCCGGAGAACAGAGGATGCTGAAGCACACACGCAATCACACACATACACAGCTGCCCTCATCCACATACACACACCATACATACTCATTTTTCACACACACACCCACCACACACATCGAACACGCCACACACACCCACAACACACATACAAGCCACTCTTAGTTGCTGCACCTCCCAACTTCCTCAAGCATTTTCTATAGATGTTGGCACATATAAATATTCTAGCATTTCTTCAATTAATGTCAATAATATATACTTTTCTAAAAAAATCAATCTCTTCGGCCACATTTTCCAACTCTTTTAGCAAAGAGTTGTAGGAATTATTCTGTTCAAATGCCCGTTTCTCTAAGGCTATTTTCATGGAGTATAGTCCTGTCTTCTTACTTTTCCCTGACTACCTAGTTAGTAGTTTATTCTATTTTATCTAGAGAGTGAGCTCTTGATCTTTTCATTTACCAATTCCATTGTTTCTGTTTTCTAATTAGTTACTTCTGCTGTTATCTGTACTCCTTTCTTCTGCTTTCCGTGGTTTTTTTTTTTTCTTTTGAATAATTCCTTAATTAACTTCCTTTACAATTTTTAAACTCTGCACTTATTTCTCAGCAGGGTTCCAGCTCCACCCAGTAAGCTCTAACATACAACGTCTCTTCCCCTCTTTTCTAAATATGTTACGATTTCCAATTTGATTTCTTTTATCCCTGAGACAATTGTTTTAAATTTTGCAAAAAGCTGGTGTTTTGTCTGTTTCTAATTTGTTCTTTAATTTGTATTTTCCTTTTGTGCAGCTGGAAGCACCCTCTGTACTGTTTCTGCCTTCGGGATTATCACCAACGCATGGACACACGGAAGATGGCCAGTCTACGTCTGCAGGGTACAGTTACAAGGCAGACTCTTAGATGCACGTTATACGTGCCACTGGCTCCTCATTATTCGCTTACTCCATTCCCTTCTGCAGCAGCTGGTTTATTGAGAAATCAAGGCAGAGCTGGGGACGGCAGCCAGGAGAGACCTCTCTCACGTTAGCAGAGACACTGCCCGTCGAGGGGAGGGAGACCCAGACACTGTGTCTGAGACGTCGAGCCCCTAGCAGGACTCTGGGTGGGTCTGGGTTCTGGGCCTGGCTACCTAGACCACAGAATTCCTGTTGAGCCCTCATAACTGTCATTTAAAACAAAAATCTTTAAATAGAGTTCCTCAATCTGTATTTCTGAGTGTATGCTCTTCTTTTTTTTTTCTTAATGAACTTTATTATATTTATACGTGTACAACAATCATCACAACCAGATTTTATAGCATTTCCATTCCAGACCCTCAGTGCACCTCCCTACCCCCCAACCTGTCTCATTTGGAAACCATAAGTTTCTCAAAGTCTGTGAGTCAGAATCTGTTCTGCAAAGTTCACTGTGTCCTTTTTTTAGATTCCACATGTAAGTTATAATATTTGATACCGTGTTCTCATTGTCTGACTGACTTCACTTCGCATGGTAATTTCTAGGTCCATCCATGTTGCTATAAATGTTGGTAATTCGTTCCTTTTAATGGCTGAGTAATATTCCATTGTGTGTATGTACCAGATCTTCCCTATCCACTCCTCTGTCGATGGGCATTTAGGTTGTTTCCTTGACTTGGCTATTGCATAGAGTGCTGCAATGAACACTGGAGTGCATGTGTCTATTCGAGTCATGGTTTTCTCTGGATAGATGCCCAGGAGTGGGATTGCTGGATCAAATGATAATTCTATTTTGAGTTTTCTGAGGAATCTCCATACTGTCTGAGTGCATGCTCTTCTGAAGCAAAATTATGTAAAGAAAGAAAACCTATACTTTCCCCACTCCCACCGTTGGCCTGTTTCGGGGGAGGGGGTGTGCTCGGAGAATTCTATCTAGCCATTTGAATTAAGCTATTTTATCATTTGAAGATTATTAGCATTTTTCAGCAGACACTTAATGATCACCTGCCAAGTGGCAGGCTCTACTCTTGTCGGTGGCACAGCAATAAACAAAACTCCACCAGCCCGGCGCCCAAGCTCAGAAAGACTGCGGTCTGCAAGGAAGAGAACTGCTAGGTGACTAATCCGACAAAAGGACGTGAAGTTGACTCCGACCCCGAAATGCCTTGTTTGCTCTCTCGGCCTGAGAGGGGGACACATCTTGGGCTTGGTGGCATCTGACCATCTCTGTCAGCCACGTGGAGCCCTGACTGGATCAGGGCCAACGGTGTGATACCACCAGGAGCTCCCACTGTGGCTCAGTGGGTTAGGAGCCCAACTAGTATCCATGAGGATGCGGGTTCGATCCTTGGTCTCGTTCAGTAAGGATCTGGTGTTGCCTGAAGCTGCGGCACAGGTGGCAGAAGCAGCGTGGAGTGGCGTTGCTGTGGCTGTGGCGCAGGCTGGCAGCTTCAGCTCCTCAAATTCAACCCCTAGCCTAGGAACTTCCATATGCTTCAGGGACAGCCCTAAAAAAAAAAAAAAAAATCAGCCAGAATGCGGATTTGGCTCCGTAAGATGGCCAGGGCTTCCTGAAATTCCTTCTATTTTAAATACTTCATCCTAAATCCTCATTTTCCTTCCTGTGCTCCAGAGGAAAGACAGGTCTCCCTGGAGAGTGTGGGGAACATCCGTGTCCCGTCTCGGGGATTCAAAATGCACACGGGTGTCAGGCGACGAGCTGCCTCCCCAGCTACTGGCTGCGGTCCCTTTCATCTGAGGTGACAGCGCCTCAGCCAGGGCCCCACGCCCAGCCACCAGATGGCACTGCGGGAAAGGACCCTCCAGACACTGGGCCCGCTCTGTGCTCCGGCCAGAGCCCGTCGCTGCTCTGGAGAGACACACACCACATCACACACACCCTACACACATACGTACATAGCACCACACCACGCGGCCCAGGCACGCTCACACGTACATGCACCACACGGACACACAGTCACACACACCACACCCCATGCATCGTAAACACACCCGCAGACACTCACAGCTTGCTGGCCCTGTCAACCAAGCCCCCTCATCTCATCAGGCCCCGGGGTGAGCATGGGATCCCCCTGGCCAATCAGGGACTCCTTCTTCCTCGCGCAGTGACTGGTCCAGGGCTGGGCACGTGACCGGGCAGGGCCAATCAGGTCCTGCCCTGAGATCAGGTACAGGAGACGAAGAGCTTCTCTCCTTCAGACCGCGAGCTGTGGCGGGGCCGGGGCTGTGGGGCCTTCTCTTGACCCCGGACTGTGCGGGGAGAGCCACCCCCTCGGGCGGGAGGGAAAGGCATGCCTGGTGTGCGTGTGCGTACGTGTGTCTGTGCTGTGTGTGTAGTTTGTCATATACTGTGTACGTGTGGTTTGTGTGGGCAGTGTGTGGGGGGTGTATGTGTGTATTGTTTATATGTGTGTGTGTATTGCGGTTTGTGTGGTGTGTGTGGTGTGGTATCTGCGTGGTTTGTATATGTGTGTGATTTGTGTGGGTGGTGTATGCGCACAGTGTGTGTGTGTGTGTGGTTTGTATATGTGTATGATTTGTGCGTGGTGTGTTTGTGTATTGTGGTTTGGGGTGCTGTGTGCCCGGTGTGTGTGTGTGTGTGTGTGTGTATGGTGTACATGTGTGTGTGGTACGTGTGGTTTACGGGGTGGGGCCAGGGCCCCCTTGTGTGTCACCCCCTCTGAGTTGTCGCAGGAACCAGGCAGTCCGAGCAAGCCCTGCTTGCTCCAGACCAGACCAGACGTGCGTCCCGTGTGACCCTGTGTGGACACGTCCTCTGAGCCTCTGCTGCTGGCATGTCGGCTGTGGCAGGACCGGCCCACGCCGGCCCCCCCTGCCCCCCAGTCCCCGGGCACCCCACGCAGCGCCCACGAAGGCCGGGGAAGGTGCGGCGGTGCGGGGCCGGGCCCACAGCCTGGGACCCTCGGGCTCAGTGCTTCAAACAAGCGCCTCACAGCGTCTCTGACTGTCTTTGAACCGCTCAGAAAGCGCACCGATTAACGTCACACTTGACACGTCCACCGTGACGGCGGCAAGACCTCAGATCTCCCTTAAAGCCGCGGCGCGGGCCCCTCGCCCGTCAGTCGGGGACGAGACACGGTCCAGCTCGGGGGACACGGGGGTGTCCGGGAGCTTTGCAGAAAGAACCACTGGGGCTCCAGGCAAGACCAGGGCCGGGGGGGCGGGGGAGGGTAGAGGGAATCTGCTTCCAGAAGGAATAGATTTGTGCGGGCACTTTGATCCTGCTACGATTTTTATTTGTTTTAGCCACATCCTTTTCCCTGCACCGCCCGCCGAAGGTGCTTTAAATTAGATGGAGCTGAGCACCCCCGCCCGCCTGCCGCCCTGCCCCCCGGGCCCCGGTCACCGTCAGTGTGAGATGAATAATCACGCCCGGCTCGAATGTAACTGGAATAAATTGAGACAAATAAATAAACTCAAAGGCACCACATGCGTTTGGAATGCCCTTCGCCGCGGTTTCCTGCCTTGCTTGCGGACAGCTAACTCTCCAGGCAAACAAAAAGTGCCAGTGTTTACCCAGCCCTCATGTGGAGCACGTTAAGGGCCCCTGACTCATAGGTGCCGGGGCGAGACCGGCTCACAAACCCACATTCGCGGTCCCCGGCCATCTGTCCCTCCCTTTGCAGCACGCCGCCCTTCCCCCACTGTCCAGGCTGGACGGGGACCTGTTTCGGTGTCACCGGCCCTCCCTCCTTCCACCTGCCTTTCACGGCACAGTACCGAGGGAAATGGGAAGTGAGCAAAGGGCCCGCCAGCGCCGAGCCGGCCGGGGAGCTGCCACCGACAGCTCGTCTCCCGCGCCACTCAGGGAGGCAGATGCCTCCAGGCACCTGTAAGGGACGCGCTCGCCTTTCAAACCCTTGCTCCCGGGATCGGCCCCGCGGCTCTGGCTTCAGCAGCACCTGGAACCCTGCCGCCACCCAAGGGGAGCCTCTCGTCCAGTTCGACCTTCAGGAGACACGGTGAGAGCTCTGCTCCTGCCCCACAGGGCACAGCAGTGACAGCCTCGGGGCCATCGGCCCCCACACGGAGATGAAGCTTCAGCGAAGCCAAGATGGTGAAAGCTCCCGACACAGAAGGGCCTGGCAGCTAAAGACTTGGGATCCTGTTTGTGTCCCATGATTGACAAGAAGACTCCTAATGCTCCTTACTGACGTTTAAAAGTAGCACCTCAGGTTTTCTGTCATTCCAGTGGCTTCACACAGCGAACTGCTAGCTGGCCACACGCTGGCAGAGCCCCTGCGTCTGACGCCCTGTGGGTGCCTGTCTCTCCAGCAGCCAGCGCCCACCCCCGCCTGTCACAGCACCCAGTCTCCTGGCGGAGTCACCTCTCCTGTGCCCGGCGGCCTGTGGGGAGCCGCACGGGTCAGGGTTTGTCCAAGGAAACAGAGCCAACAGGTCGCGTGTAAAGATTTTTCTAAAGGAACTGGCTCACGCAGCTGAGTCCAGACCCTGCCGGGTGGGCCGGCAGGCTGGAGACCCACACGAGAGCCGCGGCCCAAGTCCCGAAGGCCGGCTGCTGGCGGGATTCCTTCTTGCTCAGGGGAGGTCAGTCTTGGTTCTCACCCTGCAACTGATTGGGTGAGGCCCACCCACATTAAGTCCACAGACCGAATGGCTAATCTCGTCCAAAAACACCTTCGTGGGAACATCTACTGACCAGGAATCTGGACACCGTGACCCCGCCGAGGTAACACGTAAAATGAACCACACAGGGTGATTCCAGGTAATCGGCTTGTGTTTACAGAAGTGGCAGAGCCCCGCGTGCGCCCTCACAGTCGGAGTAACCGGAGGGCAGGTGGAGGGTCCCCGGCTGTCCCTAGCGCCGGGCTCTGGCGCCTCCCGCCTCCCGCCTCCCGGCTCCCAGAGCCCCCTTCTCTTCAGTTCGCTCCACACCTGGGACACAGCCCCAATGGATTCTGGGAGCATCTCACCCTGCCCCTAAGAAACAGCTTCAGTACCCTGTGGCTGAAACCGCCTGGGGTGGGACCCAGCTCTTGAAGGTGCTTCTTAGAACCTTCTTCCCTCTCCCTGTGCATCTCCCTCCACTTCGTACTTCTTGGAGCAGTTCTGCTAATTTCCACATCCCCGGACATCATCCATTTCACTGCATGTTTTCATGTTTTAGGTCAGCGTTCGTGGCAGGAACGGTAGCTTTCATACGTGTTCAACCCGCTCCCCAAACTGCCCCATGCCCCCCCAGAGTCATGTGACTGGTTCTGACTGATAGGCTTTGAGCAGCTGTGACACGTGTCACCTCTGAGCCACAATATGGAAGAGCCAGTGTGTGACCTCCAGGATTTCCTCTGCTGCTGTCAGGATTTCCCAGACAGCAGAGACTCAGTCAGCCTGGGTCCCTGAGGGTCTACTGACCGACAGGGGACACGAAGCCTGAGGGAGAAATAAATCTGTGTGGTTTAAACCTCCGAGACACCAGTGTCAGTTCTATCTCATCCCTAATATCCGCAAGAAAACAAAACACTGTCCTCTGCCTCCTTCTGCAATTTTCTGGTCTTATTTTCTTACCCCCAATCTTTAATCCAGCTGATGGGAGGTTACTCTCCAGGCAACCTGGTTCCCCTAGGCTAGCCAGTTGTGCAAAATCCAGTGCTCGACATTTCCTGCTTATGTGAGATGCCACCCTTGTCGGATGACAAATTCCTCCACGTCATGGGCCCGCCAGCTGGAATCGCTGCACGGGCGCTCTGTCCTGATCCAAACTCCAGGCTGCTGTCAACGTCGGTGGGTTTGGGCAAGTTATTTGGCTTGTCGCCCCTGCCCCTCGAGTCGGCGTTTGCCCTGGATGCGAGCACGTGAGGGCAGCGGGCCAGGAGCCTCACGCTGGGCGCGTGTACGTAGGCAGAACAAAAGCAGCCAAAAGCGTGCAGTGAGCAAACCCTGGGGGTTAGGACTCCCATGGACCAAAATTTTTCCCGAGGAAGGTCCAGGGGTTTGCCAAACCCACCAGGAGAACAAGAAGTGGGAGCTTCCAGTCGGTGCGCACAGAGCAGCGTGGTAACGAACGGCCCACTCCCACCCCGGGGCCACATCGCTGGAAGGTCCGCAGCTCCAGGCCGGAGCAGCAGAGGCCTGGAGGCAACACTCTTGAGGCCGGGACAGCCCCCGAGACCGTGGAGGTGGAAAACCCAGGTCAGACCCCTCCGCTCTCAGCGCCTTCTCCGCGCCAGCTGGGGCCCGGGCCGCGTTGCACCGGGGATGGGGGGGAGCGACAGCCACGGCCTTAACCAGGGTTGGCCTGTGTCCACGGCTCGGAAGCTCGAGCGCCGACTCCCCGGCCCCTCACCGCGTCTCCTCTTCCCCAGGCCACGGCTTCTGACACAAGCGGCAGAAGAGCTGCAGGTGGAAGGCCGCAGCAGGCACGCACACAGACACAGTCGGTCGGTGCTCAGGCGGCTGCTCGGTCACCATAAGCTGATGGTCTAGATGCACCTGCATTGTGAGGCTTCCTGGCTTTTACTCTCTTCTCCTAGTTTCACAATCCACTTGCATTTCACTTCGTACTTCCAGTTCAAAACTGCTGGGCCGCAGCATTTCCACAAATCCCACTCAAATGGCAAAACAAACATGGAAATAAGAATACTCTCTTCCCGCAGCGCTGAAATCAGGGAACGGCGCCCTAATTCTGCAAGACGTAGAGCAGAGAGCATGACTTTGATGCAAATTCCACACGCTGGTGAGAGGTCCAGGGTGCAGCTCTGGCTTGAGACTCGGCCCTCAGAGAAGGAGGCGGCCTGGTTCTCCCTAGGGAACCTCAGCAAAAACTCATGCTTGGGGACATTTGAGGCTTTGAGCAGCAGAGCGGCCTGGGGATCACAGCTATGGGGGTCACAGAAGACCTCACATGTCTAGAATATTTACAGAGAGCTTGGCCGAGACACTCCCAGTCCCCTGCCCAAGCTCTAGCCACCGAGAACAGCTCCCTAAGTGAAGAGGTCACCTGCCCGGGGGCCACAACAAGAGCTTCTGGCCACAGAGAGGCGTGAAGCAGGCATCGGCACAGACAGAGGAAGGCAAGCGGACATAGGCCTGGGAGGGTGGCAGAGTCACCCCCAGATAAGCCTCCGGGGAACACGCCAACATCAGGACAGTCCAATGATTTCAATCAGTAAGGAAACCAACCTAGGACCTGCAGCCCAAGAACCAGGGCTTCCCATGGGCCAACCTCTACCCCCTGGCCCAGCTGAGCTCTGGCCGGCTGGGCAATGGGAGCCCCCACCCCGGGCAACAGGAGCCACACCCACCCTGCGGGGCAGCCTGAAATCTACCAGGCGGGATTCTCAGTGCAGATCTGAACTCCATGCAATTTAGTACCACGCTTCCGAGGATTTTTTTTTGTTTTTGGCTTGCCCGTTTTTTTTTTTTTGTTTTTTGTGGGGTGTTTTTTTTTTTTTTTGGCTGTACCAGCAGCATGCAGAAGCTCCCAGGCCAGGAATGGAACCCAAGCCACAGCAGTGACAATGCCAGATCCTTAACTGCTGGGCCACCAGGGAACTCCTGTACTTCCAGGCTTTACAGCATGAGCACGCCAGTCCCTCCTGCCCGGGCCGCCCCTCCGCTTTTTTGGCATGTGTCACGTCCTGGAAGGTGCTACTCTGGTCCCTAACCCGAGACTGACTCGGGAATCCCACCATGCACGGGGGTCTCCCCTTCTCTCCCGAGTCCTGGGGAGAGCGCTGCCGGGGGGGCTGGTCACCCCCTCTCCATCTCAGGCCCACTGGAGGGCCCTTGGCTCTGCTGAACCCGGGGTCAACCCAGCCCGGCAGCCCTGGATGGCGGTGTCGACGCGTCGGGTTTGGGGTGTCGCCTCCTCCCACGACGGCTGCAGCACCATGTGCCGGCTGGCTGTCTGGGACAGGACGCCTCCATCATCTGCACCCAGCCCATCAAAGTGCGTGCAGTGGCCTGAACCCAGGCAGCACAGCCCAGGAACCTGGCCCGCCCACCCGCCCAGAGCCAAGGGACACAGGCGCCCCAGCCATCCACCTCCCTCTGCCACGCAGGCTTCCCACCGCGGGCTGGGCCTCCGAGCAGCCTCAGCGGCCCGGGGCATCTGTCACCGCAGCCATCCGAAAGGACTGCCAAGAAGTGGGAGCTACTGCCAGCGTCTGAGGTGGGAAGTGACAAGCCCCAAACAGTATTTCAGGGAAATATGCTCCCTGAGTCAGAACTTGGACCAGGTCAGGTCATTCGTTTACTTGAGATCTCAGCAGACAAGGAATTCTGGAAAGCCCAAGCGCCAGTTGTCAGGAAGGTCTGGATTCGAAATTCGGCTCTGGCTCTGACGAGCTCCGGGACCCTGGACAACTTGCCAAGCTTCTCCCAACACCAGCTTCTTCTGGGCACCGGCTGGGGGGACAGAGGTGTGGCTCGGCTGGGCCGTGCCTGACGGGGGAGGAAGGAAGCTCCACGAGTGGCACCGTGTGCGCGGAGGTTCCTTGTGACTCCGTGTCAGCAGGTGCTGTCTGGGGACCACCGGCACAGCGTACAGGAAACAGCAGGCCCGCCCCCTTCTCAGCTTCCGAGAACCGTGGGGTCCCTTCTCATGGCTTCTTTTTCAAGGAGAAGACTTCAGCCCGAAGAATCATAGGCTGTGTGCAAAGCCATCCCCGCCGAGGCTTCTAGAAGTTGTCGGCTAGGATCAAGAGAGAGAGAGAGAGAGAGAGAGAGAGAGGGCCTCCCTTTTCTGAGGTAAGACACCACAGACTCAGGCCGTGGGGCGACACACCCCAGGAGGAGGCCCATCTCATCTGCCCGCAAGAAAAGTCTGCACGGCTCTGAGCTGGCTTTCCTCAGCCTGGAGCGATTACCGACATGTCAGCTCACGGCCGGGCCAGACTGCCGCGACCCTGCTCTCGACCCTAATTAACCCCGACCCTAATTAACCCCGGGCCTAATTAACCCCAGGCCTCGGCCAGCCCACAGCCGGACCTGGGGAGGTTTGACGTCATGGCATCAGAGACAGAGAAACGCAAGGGCTCCAAGGCCAAGAACCTGCAGGAAGGACCTGGCGGGCGCCGGGGGCCGCGGAAGTGGAAGCCAACCCCCCCCCTCCCCCGCGCCAGGTCACAAGGAGACGCTGCGCCAGGTGGACGCCGCCTAAGCCCTGAGTGGGCAGAGGAGTGTTTGGGGATCGGTGCTCAGGCCCCCTCCCAGCTCCCTCCCAAGCAGGGCTATTAAAACCTCTTCTGGCCTCCAGATGCGCGCCTGCAAGCTATTTCCCTTTTGTTGTTTCAGGCTTGGGGCCTTGATCTTTTGCCACTTTGGAAGAAGCGGAGAAACAAAGAGGCCTGGTGCTGTTGCTTAACAGCAAGGCTGGCTTCCCGCGCTGGGCCAGCATTCCTCCGACCCTCTGTGCCATCCCTTTGATGGCGTCAGGCAGGGGATCAGCGGGGAAGGGGGCGTGAGCTCCCCCGTCCCCAGAGCCAGCGCTCACAGCGCCCTCTCCTGTCGCCTGGTGCCTCCGCTGGAGGGAGCTGGCCAGCCTCTGACGTCTTCCTTCTTGCCGCAGCCGCTAGAAAGCAGGCAGGAAAGAGGACGAGGTGATGTGGGGCACGGGGCATGCCGGGCACCGGGGGCTGCCGGCCCTGGACCCCACTTCACTTTACAGAAGGTGCAAAACGTCCTGCAGGGCCGTACCGGCCCCGGGTGCCGCGGCGTGCTGGGAAGAGCCCTGGCCTTCCACCAGGCGGGCAGGGCCTGCTTGCCTTGCTGGCCGCCGTGCCCTGGCTCTGAATGCAGGGCTGGTCCAGTGGGGGACGCGGCAGCCATTTGCCGAGTGGTAGAAATTCCAGCTCTGCCACTGGGTGCCCACAGGGCCCCGGACATGCCAACCATTCATTCATTCATCCGCATCCTCATTCTCTCTCACATCCAACCCGCACAGGGAGAGCCCGTCCGGGCCCTGTAACCAGGTAACAAGGGCTGTGACCGGCCCTGACAGCAGCACGTCGGGCGTGTCCACCCCAGTGGAGAAGCAGGGCAGGCTGATGCCTGAAGGATGGACAGGAGTTTCTCAAGCGAAAGAAGAGGGAAGACCAGTCCAGGTGGAGCACAGAGCCTGCGGGAATCCTGAGACTCAGGAGAGCGGCCACCTGGGGACCTCAGGGACTTGGTCCCGTGTGGCTAGAGCAGAAAGTGCCGACAGGAAGAAATGAAGATGTGATGAAAGCGGTGGAGGCCCAGCCCCACGACGGGGGATGTGGGTTGTTCCGGGGTCCCGGGGTGACACACGGCTTCCGGCAGAGAGTGCAACCCGGCTGCCAAGCGGGAGGCGCGGACTAGACGGGGGCTGCGGGCAGGCAGTCGGAGCAGGGGCCTCCACGGCCTGGAACAGCAGCCAGGGCCCCGGCGGCAGCAGGCAGAGGCAGCGCTGGGAACTAGTGGGGAAGAACAAGCGGAATTTGGGATTGGACAGGGACAGGTGACAGCCATGCCACCAGCGCCCTCCAGAGCACATTGCGGAGTGGGCGTGGGAGAGGGACTCAGGTTGGCTGTGTTCAAGGTGAGACGGAAATGGGGGTGGTCTGGGCTGGAGGCTGGGAAGGGCCTGCAGCCACATGAGCGCGGGAAGCAGAGGCGGAGGGCGTCGGGGAAGCACCCACATCTGAGCACCGGACTGAGAAATGGAGAGGTGGGCGGGACGCCGGGGTGGGGCCGGGGGTGGGGGGGCTGTCCCGAGGAAGCACAGTCACCCGATCAGGAGGAGGGGCCAGTCCCCACACTATGCGCAAGGCCCCGCCCTCCCTGCACACCGGCTCCCCCACAGAAACACTCCGTCCACCTCGGTCCCTGCAGACTTGCTCCTTGTCCCACGTTGTCCTGGTCCTGGGGGCGCATTTCTCTGGGCCTGCGGAGATGCGTCCCTGTGCAGTGGGAGCCACAGAAATATCTTTCTTTCCAGATGCCTTGAGTTTGCACAAAGCACCACCACTTTCAGTCAAAGAGGGGCCGAACCCTGGGCTGGGGAGTGAAAGGTCTGGGTCGAGTTCCAGCTCTGCCTCCGGGGCAGAAGTAACATCCTCCCCCGCCTCACCCACCCCGCCAGGCAGCGGCTGTAAGGCCCGAGGGGCTCCGCAGGGGTCGGATGACTGTCGGCAGGGTACCGACAGGAATGTCTTAGGCATTGTCAGCGTAACGTGAACATAAAGATTACATCGCCATCATCTCCACCGTTATCACCATCCTCATCGTCTTCCCTGCCATCGTCACCAACATCGTCATCACCACCACCACCATCACCACCGCCACCACCAACAACAACATCACCACCAACACCACCAACAACAACACCACCACCATCACCACCACCATCACCACCACCACCAA